>JALGQZ010000009.1:49018466-49203466 GCA_023105745.1 Austropuccinia psidii
GGGGCCCTCCATAGGAGTGCAAAAAACAGCAGACTTATAGATTTTCAACCTCCAGTGGCCGTAAAACTCAGTGCAAGGTTTAATTTTGAATTTTCAGTGTCAATGTGTTGTGAAATGACACAAGTCTAGATTTCTGACCAATCAGATTTCTTCACTTCACTTTTTACATTGACATTAAATATTTATGAACAATCAGATAAGTTCCTTCCTATTTCACTTGTTCAGGTGACATCTGGCTAGGAAATAAAGCCAAACCTTAATTTGGGCCACAGAGCCCTTATCTTTATGTATTACCCAATTGATTACTCATCAGTCAGGTGATTTTACTGAAATATGGTTTTGTGGTCTTCGAGGGCTGATGTAACAACCATCCATCAGGGGTAAGGGTATTCATTCATACACCCACTAAAGCATCTCAAATCAGCAGATCCAGCACTTGTATCAGCATTCAGTTTCAGCAATCTTCATTCTGAAACATCTATACAGCTTGGTACCTCAATACAGCCTGTCAATACCTGTACAGGTTGGATTCACCCAATACAGTTACAATACACCAGTCTAAACTGTATGATCACTCAAATACACCACACCTCTTGTACAGGACCTGTATTGGCCAGACTCAATTCAATCATCAATTATTCTCATGAAAATTCTTCCTCTGGATCAGGGCTGGTGATTCTCACATATACCAGCCCCTCTTTCTCCCCCCTGGGGACTTTTCCCCAGTTAATTAATTTAGCTTATTTATTACTTTATAATTATTCTTATCCTTATTTTTGGGTATTATAATTATTTAATTTTAAGTTAGTCTTTGCATTTTCTCTCTTTGCCTGTACAGTATGAGTTGGGTGGCCATATCCTTATTAACCCTTCTATTTCCATTCTGACAGGTTGAAACAGTGGACTTGGACTTGTTTGTGGTTGGCTCTTCTATTTCTTACTCTTATTTCTTGTTGCTGCTTTTCTTATATTTATTCTTTTAGTAATTCATCTTTAACACTCTTAAGTGTATCCCTTCTTATCATATCTTTGAGCCCTCCATAAGTGAGTCCCAGTTTACTGAGTTCCAGGCCCTCTTCACTTCGAAGAGCCCCTGTGACATTGAATTAATTAACTCATATTTGATTCTTTCCTTTCATTCATTTATATTCATTTGCTCTCATTCATCAATTATGATCTCTTTTATGATCTAATGATCTTTAATGATTATGATTTTTTTCTCTCTCATCAATTTCATCCCATTCATTTCATTCATATGAAATTGATTTTTCTTCTTTCTTAATCATTTCTGACCATTTAATTCATTTCATTTCATTTTATCAAATCAATTTTTTCTGTGTTCTCATTCAGGTCTTATTCAGGATTGATTTATTGGTTTAATTTATTGGATTATTCATTGGGATTCATTGGATTATTGATTCAGTGGCTCAGGATTCTTATTTGGATTGGATTGATTGATTTTGACTTCTCAAGATATTGATTGATCCTCAAGAGCTGATTGATTATTGATTGACTTTGAATCCTCAAGATATTTTATTGATCCTCAAGAATTGATTTTGATTATTGACTGATTTGACTCATCAAGATATTGAATTGATTACTGAAGATTTTAAATTGATTGATTATTGATTGAATATTGATTGATTGTTGATTTACTCAAGATTATTGATATTTGATTTGAATTGATTGTTGATTGTTGAATTGATTTGATTATTGACTGAATTTGATTTCACCTCAAGATTTGAATTGATTCCTCAAGATTCATCAAGATTTTATTGTGATTGATTTGGCCCAGTTCTGATTATTATTCTCAAACCATCAAGTTTTATTTCATTTTATTCAAAATGAAAGTTCAGCATAGCCCCCCAGCCAAAAATACTAGATCCCAAAGAATTCAAGCTGTTCTCACTCCCACAGCAAGGGCTCCTCTTGACCACACACCATCAGTTCATCAACTGAGTGCAAATTTGGACAGAGGACCACCAATGGAAGGAGCAGCACCCTCAAGAAGAGGTGGAATGAAATCTAGAAGATCAAGATCCTTTTCTGGACTTTTGGGTGGCTACCCTGGCATGTCTGAAGGTTCAAGAGCAAGACAAGGGGAAGTTGAAGATGAGGAGGGGGAAGAGTCTGTGGAAGAGGAAGATTCTGGGGAAACTGAAGTGGCAGATGCCTTGGCAAATGCTCCAGAGGTGCCTCAGGGCTCTAATCTATCCCTTTCTAGTCAACCTCTTGTCTCTCAAACTGATCCAAGTCTCCTCAAGATGATGGAGCAGATGACTCAATTCATGGGGAAACTAACTCAAGCAGTTGCTCCCAGGGACAATTCCAAAGCCCCTGCTTTCAAGAATCCATCCATGAAGGCACCTAATTCTTTTGATGGTACTAAAGCTCATAAATTGAGAGGGTTTATCCAATCCTGTCAATTAATCTTCCATAATGATCCAGCAAATTTCTTCTCTGACAGGAAGAAAGTTCTTTACTCAACTTCTTTTCTCACTGGTAGAGCTGGAAAGTGGATTGAACCCTATCTCTCAAATATTTCCAAGGAAGACCCTTCCTACCTCCTCAATAATTGGTCATTATTTGAATCTCAATTATTAACTCTGTTTGGTGACCCCAATGAAGTCAGGAAAGCTGAACAAGAGTTGGACAATTTGAGGATGAAGGAAAGTGGTCATGTTTCCTTGTACATTGCAGATTTCAGAAGCTTAATGTCAAGAATTGGAGATTGGGGGGAAAGAGCTTATATCCATGTTTACAGAAGAGGATTGGCATCAAGATTATTGGATCAGTTGGCTTCTCACCCTGGAACTTTTGATACTCTTCAAGAACTTATGGATGTCACCTTAGAATTAGACACAAGATATCATGAGAGGCAAAAAGAAAAGGGTGGCAATCAAGAGAAGAAGCCTCCAGTCATTGGGTCCAATCATTCTAGGCCCCCTCAAAACTCATCTTCAAAGAGGCCTCACCAGAAGAAGAACAAGAAGGGCAAGCAATTTCAATCTTCAAAGGACAAGCCCCATGCCGCTCTCCTCAATAAGGACAATAAATTAATTGGTTCTGAAAAGGAGAGGAGGATCAAAGAGGGGTTGTGTACTTATTGTGGTGGAAAGCACCCAATTGAAAAATGCTTCAAGAGACCTCAGAACAAGCCTGGGTCATCATCAAGAGGCTTCCCTAGCAAGCAGGGAAAAGCCTGAGTGGGAATCATGATGTGTTCAATGGTTCTCACTTATTTCCTTCAAGAGCACAATTGTGCACTCTGAATACTAGTGTCAAGAAATCTTTAAAATTTCTTATTTTCTCTTCTCTCTCTGATATCTTTTATAGTATTCTCATTGATTCTGGTGCTACAAACTCTTTTATTGCAAAGAATTTTGTTCTCAAGTACTCATTGACTCTGTCAGAGCTCCCTGAAAAGATTCATCTTTTCATTTTGGATTCTAATGAATCCCCTGCCTTGTTCATCACCAATTATACCAAGTGGGTAGTTGACTTGCCTTCCTTCCCAAGCTTTGAAAGGGACTTCTTTATCATAGATTCAACCAAGGGAGAAGACCTGCTATTAGGCTATGATTTCCTTTACCATTTTAATCCCATTATTGATTGGAAAAATGGATTGATCACCTATGATTCTAGTCATAAGGATTCTAGTGGTATTATTCCTTTCACTAGTAATGACTTAGCCACTTCTGTCAACAGTGTTGCTCTGGTTGGTGAACTTAAGACACCTTCCCTTACTTCTTCTGTCCATATCCCTTCCATTATTCCCTCTCAGTCATTAATTTAATTAAGAGATGAAGTCTTCAAAGAGATAAAGGATGTTTGAGAAGATGTTGCCATATCTTCACTTCATCTCTTTCAAGGGGATATGGACCTTCCTCCCTTATCTTTTCATGCATCCCTGGAGGAGCAGTGGGATGAGGAGGAAGAGCCAGAAGAAATTGAAACTCTGTTGAAGGTAGTCCCTCCTGCTTATCACCAATATTTGGATGTATTCTCCAAGGTGAAAGCTGACAAACTCCCTCCACACCGCGCCTGTGATCACCATATCGAATTGGAGGATCTTCTACCTACAATTGGTGTTATCTACTCATTATCAAATCAAGAGTCAGAAACACTGCGGGCCTACATTTCAGAGAATGTAGAGAAAGGTTTCATTAGACCAAGCTCCTCTTCAACAGGAGCACCTGTGCTTTTTGTCAAGAAAAGGGATGGAGGTCTTCGTTTGTGTGTTGACTACCGCAAACTCAATGCTGTCACTAGGAAGAACAGACACCCTGTTCCTCCTATGAACCAGCTTCTTACCGTATTCAACGGTTCCACTATCTTCTCCAAGATAGATTTGCATGGTGCATATAACCTTCTGAGAATCAAAGAGGGGGATGAGCACTTAACTGCCTTCAGAACCAAGTATGGTAGTTATGAGTATTTGGTCATGCCATTTGGTTTGACCAATGCTCCTGCTTCTTTTCAGAATCTTGTAAATGATATATTTGCAGATTCCTTGGATGTGTTTGTTGTGGTTTATCTAGATGATATTATGATATTCTCAAGTTCTGAGGAAGAACATGTCAAACATGTGACCTCTGTCCTCCAAAGACTCAGAGAAAATAATTTATTTGCCAAAGCCTCCAAGTGTGTATTCCATGCCTCAAGTGTGGAATACTTGGGCTATGTTGTTTCAAGTGATGGCCTCAAGATGGATTCTTCAAAAGTTCAGCAAATCCTCAATTGGCCTCAGCCCAAAAACATCAAGGCCCTCCAATCTTTTCTTGGCTTTGCCAATTTCTATCGTCGTTTCATTGTAAATTATTCCAAAAAAATCACTTCTCTCACTTACCTTCTCAAAAAAGATTCTCCCTTTATCTTCAATGAGGAAGCTCTTAGTCAGCTTTCACCTCTTCTCCTATCTTATCCCATTTCAATCCATATCTACCTACTATTGTAGAGACTGATGCTTCTGATTATGCATTGGGCGCCGTACTGAGTCAGGTGAATGACTCAGGAAAGCATCCCATTGCATTTGATAGTCGCAAGCTCTTACCAGCTGAACTCAACTATGAAATTCATGACAAGGAACCCCTTGGCATAGTTTGGGCTCTCAAGGGCTGAAGAGCATTTCTTCTTTCTCTTTCCAATCCTTTTGAGGTCTTGACAGACCACTCTTCCTTGCAGTATTTCATGTCTTCAAAAGTTCTTACTCGTCGTCAGGCCCGTTGGGCTGAATTTCTCTCAGAATTTCATTTCACTATCACTTACCGCCCAGGCAGGCTGGCCACTTTACCAGATGCCTTGTCACGTTGGGACAACGTGTACCCAGAGAGGGGGGTGGACTTCATAAGCAAGAATCCTGAAAATTTGCATCAAGTACTTAAGCAAGATGGAATTCAAGAGTCAAGATTCTTCTCAATCAAAGTGGAAATTTTCTCAGATTTAGTGGACAAGATTCAAAAAGAAGTATGGCAAGACAAAGACTATAAAGAAATACTCAAGCAACTAACAAGAGGTGAATCAGTTCCAGATTATTCTCTTGAACCTCAAGCCAAGTTATTATTATGCAAAGATAGAGTGGTAATCCCAAGCAATGAAGAACTTCAACTCAATATTCTTCAAAAGCGTCATGACTCACCATTGGCTGGCCATCCTGGCAAGGAGAAGACCCTCAAGCTCATCAAGAGGGATTTTTATTGGGCTGGCATGAATCAATTAGTCAAGGACTATGTGTCCTCATGTCAGTAATGTTCAAGAAACAAGAACATTAACCACAAGAAGTTTGGATTACTCAAGCCTCTTTCAATTCCGTCTGGTCCTTGGAATTCATTATCAATGGACTTCATCACTCAATTGCCACTGTCAAGCAGCTTTGATTCAATTTTAGTAGTTGTGGACAGATTCTCAAAAATGGCAATCTTCATTCCAACTTATGGAACAGTCACTGCTCTGGACTTAGCTCAAATCTTCATTAGTCATGTATTTTCCAAGCATGGCCTTCCATTCAGTATTGTCAGTGATAGAGGATCCTTATTTGTTTCATCATATTGGACTCAATTGTGTCAGCAGCTCAAGATATCAAGAGATCTTTCAACTGCCTTTCACCCTGAAACAGATGGACAGACAGAGAGGGTAAATCAGATACTAGAACAGTACCTTCGGATATATGTCAGCTATCATCAAGATGACTGGTACACCTGGCTCCCTCTGGCTGAATTTGCCTATAATAATGCAGAACATTCATCAACCAAGCAATCACCTTTTTTCACCATTTATGGAAGAAATCCCAGCTTTGACTCAATCCATATTTCTCAAGACTCACCTGCTGGAAAGTTATTAACAAAACTCCAATCAGTACAGCAAGTTGTCAAAGAAGAATTAGAGTCAGCAATAAGGAGATTCAAGAAGTATGAAGATAGAAATAGAGCAATTCCACCTGATTTCCAACCTGGGGACAAAGTATGGCTAGCTTCCAAGAACATCAAGACAACAAGACCCACCAAGATGGTTGGGACCTTTTGAAGTTCTGAAGAAGATTGGAAGCCATGCATATCACCTCAAGTTGCCTCAGCAATGGAAGTCAGTTCACCCTGTCTTTCATGTGTCCTTATTAGAACCAGTCAAGCATTCAACTATCCCAAATCGACATCAATTTCCACCACCACCAATCCTAGTGGAGGAGCAAGAAGAATGGGAAGTGGCTCAGGTTCTGGACTCAAAACTCAAAGGAGGTAAATTATGGTATCTTGTAGAGTGGAAAGGATTCACTGAAGACCCAGAAAGAACCACTTGGGAGCCAGCTTCAAACCTTACCAACTCACCAGATCTTGTCAAGGACTTCCATTCATTGTATCCAGACAAGCCTGGTCCAAATACCTCAAGAGTTTGATTTCTGGTGCTTGGTGGGGAGAAGAAGTTATGAAAGTAAGTTCCTCTCCTGGCATGCACCTTTAAGGGGTTATTCTACCCATATGTTGTTGTAAGCATCACCTTGGCCACTTTGTGAGCACTTTTCAATTCTTTGGACAGGCTCAGGAAGCATACAACACCAATACCCTCCGATTTGGACCTTATCAAGATATGGCCAAATGTTTCTTTTTCTTTATTTTTCTTTCCTTTCTTTTTTATTTATCATTTTATTTATGCCAATCATCATGATTCAAGACAATCATTACTTCAAGTCATTTACAGCAATTCATTTCAGAAGTCATTTATGGCAATTCCTCTCAGAAACCATTTATGGCAAATTATTTCAGTTTTATGGTGCTTGGTGGGGAGTGGAAGTTATGAAAGTAAGTTCCATCTCCTGGTATGCATCCCTGAGGGTTCTACTTCTTGTAAAACATTACCTTGGCCACTCTGTGAGCATCAAATGCTTGGTTTTCATTTTTCAGACACTTTTTGGCCAGAATCAAGCAACTCACCACAAGAAGGACCAACCATCAGGATTTTTCTTTATTTCTTTCTTTACTCTCATTTTCTCTTATTTCTTTATTTATCTTCTTCTTTACTTGTATAATTGCTTTGCTTCTCTTTATTTCTTTTAAAGCAGCAGAATCCCCTTCCAAATCACGTATTGGGAGGTTCCTTTAATTTTTATTCTTATTTTACTTTTACTTATTTTTATTCCATTTATTAGTATTTATAAGAGTATGAACAGAAGCCAAACCAAACACAAACAAGAACAAGATACTGGCTTTAACTCCACCCAAATCGTCAAAGTTCACAGGGATTCAGTCATCAACTCATGGAGAATACCCAAGAAGAGGGGTCAAGACGTCAAATCAGTCCACGTCAAATTCAGAGAAAACCCTCAAGGAAGTGGGCCATAACTCAATTATGGCCCCCCACTCAAGCCCTCAAGGTGAATACTCAAAGCCCTCCTTGGGCTGGATTCATCACCCAGGGCCTCCCCTGCAACTTTGGGGAGGCCATGGTCTTGGTGGTCCTGGACCCCCCAATGGGTCCAGGTCCTGTAGGTGAAGTTATGGTCCCATGGTACCCCTGGGTTCCCAGAAAATTTGGGCCCAGGGGCTCATTTTTGTCCTGGGGGCCTCCAATAACCCCCATGGACCGCGGACCGCGGCATACGGCCCGCGGACTGTAGGACCCCAAAATCAAAAAATGGCCAAATAGGCCCAGAAATCCAATAAACTCTAAAATGGCCATAGATGGCCATAGGTCAAGAAATTGACCATAATCACCTAGAACCTCAAAAAGGCCAGAAATGGCCATACGTTCTAATATGACCAAAGATCACCAGGAAGACCAATTAGGCCCAAAGGGCCATAAAGGCATGAGCCATCCAGACTTACTATAGCAAGGGCCATAGCCCAAGATTGCTATGGAGGGCTATTCAGGCAGTTTTTCCAATCCAATGGGGACAAGACCCCTGAATTCACTTTTTAATAAATTTCTTCTGATTAAGCCTGGCCAGATGGGTACACTTCATATACTCATCTGGCCCCATTTTTTGAGCACAAGAGCTCAGTGGCCATCCATTTGGGATACAACCCAAGTCCAGGCCCCAAGGACAAGTAAACTCATTGAATCAGAAGAAAAGTATAGTCCGAAGTGGGGTACTTACTCAAAGTTAAAAGAAGGGGGGAAAATAAATTTAATTGACAGAGAAGAGTTGAAGAAGGATTTCAAGATAATGGTCAAAAGAAAACTTTTCGAAGGAGTGTGTGGGGTAGTGAGATGCCACTCAATAATGGCCGGGTATTATGGTGTTCAGGAGCCCACCAGTTTCAAGAGGGGGATACTGTAACAACCATCCATCAGGGGTAAGGGTATTCATTCATACACCCACTCAAGCATCTCAAATCAGCAGATCCAGCACTTGTATCAGAATTCAGCTTCAGCAATCTTCATTCTGAAACATCTATACAGCTTGGTACCTCAATACAGCCTGTCAATACCTGTACAGGTTGGATTCACCCAATACAGTTCCAATACACCAGTATAAACTGTATGATCACTAAGATACACCACACCTCTTGTACAGGTTCTGTACAGCTGTACAGGACCTGTATTGGCCAGATTCAATTCAATCATCAATTATTCTCATGAAAATTCTTCCTCTGGATCAGGGCTGGTGATTCTCACATATACCAGCCCCTCTTTCTCCCCCCTGGGGACTTTTCCCCAGTTAATTAATTTAGTTTATTTATTATTTTATAATTATTCTTATCCTTATTTTTGGGTATTATAATTATTTAATTTTAAGTTAGTCTTTGCATTTTCTCTCTTTGCCTGTACAGTATGAGCTGGGTGGCCATATCCTTATTAACCCTTCTATTTCCATTCTGACAGGTTGAAACAGTGGACTTGGACTTGTTTGTGGTTGGCTCTTCTATTTCTTACTCTTATTTCTTGTTGCTGATTTTCTTATATTTATTCTTTTAGTAATTCATCTTTAACACTCTTAAGTGTATCCCTTCTTATCATATATTTGAGCCCTCCATAAGTGAGTCCCAGTTTACTGAGTTCCAGGCCCTCTTCACTTCGAAGAGCCCCTGTGACTGCTGACTTATGGCTTGGGGCTCACATTTTTCTGAAGATACATATAGGAATAACTTTCATTGACCTGTATTCTTCTTGAAATTTACTAAATATTCTGAAATATTCCAAAAAAACTCAAAGCTTCCAGAAATTTCATTTTCCTGAAAATCTGAGTTATGGGTGTCTTTTTGCTGTGGCTTGAAGACAGGACCTCCCTACCTCCAGTATTCAAAGCCACAGGTCCTCTTTACCAACTATGCCAGTTGGACTTTTCTAAAACTCCCAAAATGGTGCCTACACTCACATGTCCCACTCCTTTTCTCTTCCCAAAAAATATCAACCTTTAAGAATTGAATTGAAAGTAGAACAGCTATTCCAGACTAATAGTTAAAAGAAAAATAAAACAAAATAATACATATACCTTCCAACCTCCTTTCCCACTATTCATTGCTGCAGCTCCAATGAGAAATTTGGAGGTCACATTAACAGAAAGGTTTAAGTAATATGGCGTTTTACATTCAAAATATATTATTTTAATATTAATAATTAATCATTAAAATTATATAAAGGCACTAAATGATTTTTATCCCTTCCTTGGGTTGTTTATAACAGCAAAAATACATGAAAGTGCCCAAAATTAATACTTTAAAAGGTGTTTTTCCCCACCTTGAGCCTTCCATTTCCCCTATAATACCTAAAGCTCTGCTGCTTATTAATTGGAATCCTCATTGTGACTCTGATTATAGTAATCACCTGATTTCTTATATGTAAAGATATTAAAAGAATAGATATATAAAATATTATTTACAGAGAAAATTAGAAAAAAGTCTTTTATTTGGGTACTGTCCATCACAATTATGTGTTGGATAGTGCAATGGGGTGAAAATTGCAGAGAAAACCTGTGATAAATTTCCTTAATAAATTCATAATTTTCTTTCTTACATGCTTATTTTACTGTTATTTTCCCTTAAATGTGATTTCATACTATTATTCAGCTGAACTGTGACAGTATTCCACACTACCTATTTAATTGGTAACTTGAAGAATATTCCTATCTTTTCATTTTCATTTTTTATCTTTTACTACTTTTGTGACTACATAGACTACTCTCCTGGATTCTTAATATGGAATTATTGATATCAGGGGGTGTCAAATATAAGAAATACAAAGTCAGAAATTTTGATTTATTCCCCATCAAATCCTTAATTTAATTTCTGGGATCTTGGAAATAACATGCCTCAAATGCTGTGGTATGTCAAAGTGCTAAAAACACAGGTTTTTGACTTGAAATACCACATTTTAACCCTTTCAATTACAGAAGAAATTGTTTAAATCACAAATTAGATTTTGTAATACCACACTAAGAGAATTTCAGCTTCAATATTCAAGTCTTATAGACAAATCTAAACACAAAGAATTCCTTTCTACAAAGTATTTTTAAGATTAATAAGAAAATGAACTTATAAATGATAATCTTTTTGCTTAAAATGTTCAAGCTCTCTTTCCACTAATTCAAATTTATGCTCACAAGATTTAATTTATTACATTAACTTGTTTGTGTCACAAAATTCAAATTATTTCATTATTTTAAAAAATAATTTGTGAATAATTAGTATTTTATTTCAAATAAACCCCATTTTTTTACAAAGATATTTCGATTCCATAAAATGGGTATGAAAATTAAAAAATAATATTAAGTCTTATAGGAATTATTCAAAGACATTTAGTGAGAAATAAATAAATAAGTAGAGTTATTAAAATCATTTTCTTGAGTCCCAACATTCAAATTTTATTATGATTCTACCTGTACAAAAAGGAAATTTTATTTTGAAAGAAAGTTATTCTTTTTTTGAAGGTGCAAAAAAGTTTGTAAAAATTGAATTCAAAAGAATTAAATTTTATAAATCAATAAGAAATTGTGTGAAGAGAAAAATATAATAAATATGTGGATGAATCATTTTTGAGTGCATTTGAAATTTTTCTGTGATTTTTTTTGGTTGAGGAATTAAATATTGTTAAGTCAGGTTTTTCCTTTAACTTCTCAAATAGTGAAATACCAGTTTTTCAAAAAAGTTATATTTTGAAAAAATAACAGGGTACTCAGCTAAAAAACTATGTGATTAATTACTTAATAACATATATTTTTTACAGTTGTACTTCCACTTCCAATAATGAATTATTATAATGTGGGATTTGCTATATTTGAAAACTTTTATCACTAAACTCTTGTAAGGTGTGGATATGAAACTTTGATAAAATATCAAGTACTTTTCCTGTCCTCAAAATTTGTATAAGGTAAAATTATTTAAAAATAGTAAGAAATAGTATTTTTAAAGAGAAAACATGCCAATTCTATTGTTTTTAACTTTGTAAGTATAAAACAATAATATAATAAGAATTTATTGTTAGACCAACAATAAAGATTTATCCAAAAATACTCTACAAGAGATAATTAAGGCTACAAAAGAAATTTCTTCAAGAGCAATTTCAATTGGAATTAATTGAGCAAAGAGCTGCAAGAAATTAATTAAAGAACAAAGTCTTTAAAAAGATATTTAAAGAGAAAACACACCCAAAAGTGACCAGAGTGAATTCGGAAACAAAGTGACAAAGCTAACAGTGATGAAAGATGCTTTAATTCACTTTTGGGGGGGTTCAGGGGTAAAAATGATTATAAGAGTTACAAAAAATGATTATAATATTTTTTTTCACGTGGTTATAAGGTTCAAAATGTTTAAAAAAGGGTTTTTGGAATCTTTTGTTGATTGGTTTAACAGTATTTAAACTAATTATAAAAGGAAAAGATTCTAACATGAAGAGAAAAGTGTGGCAAAGAAGACATTCTTTTATATCCATCAATTTTCTTACTCCAAAGGTAGATTTTACTTTTGCCAGTCGTGGGAAACACTATGACAACAGAAAAGCCAATTATGGCATCATTGAACCCTGGTTTAGACCAAAAAAGGGCTGGTTTTAGCCATTTTAAACCCTTAAATCAGCCATTACTATAGTAATACCTGGTCTAGAGCCTTCAAAACACGTCAGAATATGTGTAAGAGTTGTATAAACCAGTTAAAACTGTTTTTACTATGATTGTTTTAACTTGAGGGTAGTTTTACCCTCTTGGCAACAGTTAAACCTGCCCTGGTTGGTATCAAAACCTCATCATCAATTGAGTCACAGACCCTGTGACTCAATTCCAGGCCAAAAGTGATGAACCTTTGCATGGATTTTGACATCTCACGCCTGTCAGCAAGGAGCTTGGGGCTCTAGCTTCCCCTTAGAGCTAGAGTGTCTTTTCCCCCCAGAATTAATCTTTCCAATTTATTTTTTCTTTAATTCCTCATCTTGTAATACAATTATAATTTACATATGTAATTCAATTGAGTTTTTAGTTACACCTTTGTAAGAATTTATACCTCATATGTAAATTAAAGTTTACTTATGTAATACATGCACACATTTTGACATTTCAATTGAAAATACTTCAATTCCTCATAACTTCCAAACTAAACACAACACCTCAATTTTAACACAAAAATTGATGGTTAACACCACATGTGGTGTGAGTTAAATTAAGGCTTTGAGGATTCTCATACTTTTGTACAAAAAATACTAAAAACTTAATTTAAGCTTCTTTAGAATTGAGTTACAGAAATTTCATCCAGAAGTGACCCCACCTAAGTTTTTATAAGGAATACAAAGATGAAATAAATTTTATATGTTTATTTGTTGGATAAAAGGTTATAATAAATTTTATTTAACTTTTTTCCAAAATTATTTTATTTTGGGTAATTTTGTTGAAAATTCAGTTTTACTTAATTTTTTCAAGTAAAAATGTGTTTTTACAATTTTAAAATTTAATGTATTTTTATTTTTAAATTATAATTAAATTTTGGCTTTAATTAATATAGATAAATTTCTTTTATTTATATTTGTATATTAATTTTTGTTTGTGGTCTTTTGGGTATATAAAAATACCTCTAAGGCTCACAATTCTAATCTAGTTACTTCCAGATCACCCTATTTTGACTTATTAATTTCAGATTTTTACAATAATTGGATCTTCAATTAGTCACTTTTTAAATTACAATTCCTTTGATATTAACCAAATATGTGTTATTAAAAAATAATGAGTTAAATCTTTGGCCTTATTTGTGGCTCTTGACCCACAAATACTTTGTTTTTGACTAATAAAGGGTGAAAACTCTGTTAGGAGTCATATCTGATACATCAAAATATGTAAATAAAATTTATCTAAATACATTATTAGGAAAATTATTCTTTTTTGATTTCATATGAACTTTTACTTGTTTCATAATAAGTGAATAACCTGGTCCATATCCTGTAAACACAATGATGGTTTGAAAATCTTCCAACCTGGATATCTGAGAAAATCTTTGAGTAAAAGCAGAAACTAAGGTATTTATGATCTCTTCAAATATTTATTCTTTCTTTATTTAGTTCTCTTCCTTTAAATATAATACTGGGGATGAGAGGTTTTATTGTTTCCATAAAGTATTTATTAGAGGTGAAAAAATTCCTAGCCCATATATCTTGGTTAGTTTGAAATATATTAGAATTTCAATGGGAAAATATTTAAGTGATTTATAAGCTCTTGGATTTGGTACATGTCAATTTATGTATTTTATTGATTATGGAAAAGCTAAAGGGGCCCTAAGATTGGGTAAAAAACTTCAATAAAATATATCTCAGTAAGCTCTTGAGATACAGGTTTGGTGATGTGCTGTTTAATATTTTTCAAATAATTTTACCTTTAATGTGTTCTTTACAAGACCCCTTGACCTTGAAAGGGGAATATGAAAATCAGGGTAAAACTATCACTAAACTCTGAAGATGGGGTGCTATGGGGAAAGGGAGAGCACCAATTGAAATACATTTCTGAGAGAACCAATAATAATGACTATTCCAAGGGTTTTTTTATTCAAAATGTGA
This sequence comes from Austropuccinia psidii, assembly GCA_023105745.1. Classification (NCBI taxonomy): domain Eukaryota; kingdom Fungi; phylum Basidiomycota; class Pucciniomycetes; order Pucciniales; family Sphaerophragmiaceae; genus Austropuccinia; species Austropuccinia psidii. The sequence continues at coordinate 49,032,927 of JALGQZ010000009.1, forward strand.
ATTTTCAATGAATGGTGAGCCTATATATTTGATTTAGTGGATACTCATTCAGATATTCAAAGTCTTATGCATTTAGAAAATTTCATCCAATTTGAATAAGAATAGTATATTATTAAATGAAATATTTTTCTTAATGCTATTTTCATATGGTATTAATTTTCCCATCATCAATTTTGGGTTTGGAGCTCTCATTCTTATGATATTGAGTTTATTATGGCTCTATTTCTGTAGTAACAGGCTAAAAAATGATGATTATAAAATATTATATGTGCCAAATTATAGTATTTCCACCCCTAAAACAGGACTAAAAACTGTAAAGCTCATGTGAAAAAAGTTCTAACAGTAAGTTTATATTAAATAAATAAAGTAAAATAAACAGTGCAAGGAATGAACTCACCTACTTAAAATTCAAAGTATTTGAATATAATTAATTATAAGGCTAGAAGTGGGGGATTGATAAATATACATAAGACCTTATGTTAATTTACCAAAATGAGCCAAATTTACATCATATTTGGTAATTTGATGGAAGAAAGACAAATTTTCATTTTAAAATCCATTTAATTAAGATTTCTTTCACCCAAAAAAACCTTTAATGTTTTCTCATTTCTTTGGGCCAAAATTTCCCAAATTTGCCTATTTAGGGGTTTTTGAGAAGAACTAGTAAGAATTGAGCCCATTACGTATTTAAATTTTTGATTAAATAAGGTTGTTCAGGTTTTAAAAAAACCCTTGAATAATTTAAATTTTTAACAATTTTTATCTATACTTTTTTGACTCCCAAAAATGGGGACTTGGTTGTCATCAGTCCCAAAGATCATTTCTTTTGAGATAAGTAGGGATATATATTTATAAGCCAAGGTTATAGTACTATTCCTTTCATCTTTATTTTCTTATTCCCCTTTTTCACCAGTATTAAAAAAGCTATAAGGGATTCTAGTTCCATATCAAGCCACAATCTATTTTGTAATTAAAATCAGGGTTTTTGGGCCAAAATTTGATCAATACATAGGAGGTAAAATGATAAATCTTATACCACAGAAATGATGAAGTTTTGTATATTAATGGCCTACCACACAGACTGAGGGTATATTTAATCTTTAAATAGCTTAATTGGTCGTGAAGGACCTTCAATATTTTGAAAAATGTGTGTGTGAGTGAGGTGGGTTTCAAGGAAGTGAATTTTGACTTCTACTTATACTAAATTGAATTTAGTATTATCATATTTAAAAAGAATTTAGAAATAAATCCACTTTTGAAGAATCAGCTTCAGGATGAGTATTAAAGCTTGAAGTTATGAAAGGAAGTGGAAGTGAATTTTGAGGTAATAATTTCTAGAGGGAAAAAATGACTGCAACATTCCAGAAAAAAATGAATATTTGGTAATTATGGTTTAAAAGATAGAAGTAGGAAAAGAAGGTAAAGATGAATAATAAGCTATTTCTTTTTTATTTCCTATCTATTTTTTATTAGATATCCCATTTCTGGAATGGAAAGAAAATTTCTGGAGGAAGGTGGTCCAATGTATTCATACCATTTAAGTCTTTCCATATATTTCTCAGCTCATGGGACCAAAGTTCTCACTGAATAATGAAGGTGTAAATTCTAAATATTCTCTTAATCCAGAAATAATACAACCTCTTGCTGATTTAATGTCAATATTTAAACAAAATGGGAAAAAACTATGAAGACACAGCCTCAATCACCTTGGATATTGATAGTCTTGAATTTCACTTTCAAAACTGATATTGAAAATTTTTACAATCAAGTAATCTGTCCAAATATAATAAATTTGAAGAATAAAAATAGTTTATATAAAGATAAAGAGCTCCAACAAAAATTTTGGAAGGATAATTATTAGTATTATAGCTTCTCTGGAAATTGTTTCAAGAAAATACGATATTCTATATTCCTTGAATTCTCTTGCCTATTTCTTTGACCCTATAAGTGGTTATTGGTAGTATCTTTTATTTTATTGGTAATTATTAATTTGATAAATTTGAATTTTCTGGAACAAAATTCATGGTATGATATACTAATGATAAAGAAGCTGAATCAATATTAGTGGAATAATTTTAATGATATATTTAATAGGCCCCAAAATTAGTACTTCCAGAAATGTGGATTTGAAAGTAAATATATTTTGAAGATTATGAGTTATTTGAATAATCCAAGTCCTAGGTCTTTGTATTAAGTCATATCCAATAGTTTTTGAAGTTTCCTCGTCTTGTTTTGACTTTCAAATTGATCATTAATGAGATATAAAGTCTTGAGAAATACTCTTGCTTGGAGGTTTAAATTCCATTAAATATTAAAGTGAAATTTTCGTTTCCTCCTTATTGAAAGGTCTCTGTTGATGTACCTTATAAATGTAATAACTTGAAGTTTGAAATAGATTTTGATTAATTTTGGATTTTTTGAAGCTGATTTGGTAATTATCATATGTCATTTTAAGGGCGTTATTTGAGATTTCTTCCATTAAGAAAAGTAATATTTTACTGAGTCTTTTTATGTGAAGAATTATTTTATAAAATATTATTTAAATTATTTGAATAATTTCCTTCTTCAATTCCATGGTGAGAGCCTGAGAAAATTGAGGAATATTTCCAATATATTTGAAGCAATTTCTTGATAATTGAGCGGCACCCTTCCATTTTTCATGCTGTAGAAATTTCAATATGTGGGTATTCATTCTTTAACGCAGGGATGAACTCATTTTTTTAAAGAAGGTGGGGTTTTTGAAATAAAATATCAGCTATTGGTTTCTAGTAGCTTTTAATATTCTATTCAAATTAGAATAAAATCAATTTGCATAAAAAGAATATGAGTCCTGAAACCAAAAAGATGAACTTTTATGGATTATTTTTATTCAATATGAGATTATAAGAGGGGAATGAACCATTTAATTCCACAATCTGATAAGTTTTTCAGAATAAATTAAATATTCCAATATCTTAATGCAGTAAACTAAATATTATCTGTTTATGTTGATAATGTTTAACATTATAGTCTTGGTATTTTGTGAATTCTTTTAGTACTAATAATTAAGGATAAATCCCTATTAATAAGAATTACTCATAGAGTTTTTATGTTTCTTTATTGATATAAATGAATTTTTGCAGAAAACAAATATAATACTCCTCAATCCCATCTCCAAGCAAAAAAAGGCCTCATGGATTTTTTTTCATGAGCTCAACCCAGAAATATGGAGCGAAGGAATTCTAGAATTGTTTTTATTTCAATTAAAGCTCCTTAGGAGCACATTTGGGAAGCCTTTTATGAGTATTTCATTTATTTAATTAGTGAGAGATAACTATTGAATATTGAAATTTAATTATATTTAGCTGGAACACAAGTAATTGTACTTATTTATGGCTTCAATGGAGGCATAAATTGAATTTCTTCCATGAAATATTCCCTTACATGAATTAATATGTCAATTTTAAATTTTATAGAGAACAACTTGAATTTTAAAATACCTTTTACTAAGAGTTTGAGACTGAATCTTTATAGGTAGGACATGGGTTGAGCAAAGCTCTGATATTTTTGAAGTTTCTTGAAAAGAAAAAATCCTTACTTGTGTATAAGCCATCATATTTCCACTAGTATTATCGTTATTTCTAGTGTTTTCGATTTTGAGGGTTCAATTGTGTTTTTTGAAGTATCTATTGGCATAGCCTAAAAGGACAGCCAAACTTCCTTGGAGTGTGCCCTTTTCCTTAGTCTTTTTCGTTGGAAACTTTCCTCCAGATCTTTCAAAGCATATTTAAGCCTGATTTTTAGTAATGTCGAATATAAAGGCTTTCACATAGCTCTCCATCCCTTGGGAAATTGCGACAATTATCCCAAAGTAAATGAGGAGCTTAGAATCTTTATGCATAAGGTTTTGTAGAATAATGGATTGAAAAATAAGAGAAATTGAATGAAAGAGGGTGAGGAGGGTTATGTGTCAAAAAAGATTGGGAATGGATTTTTATTAAGCTTTGGGGGACTTTGAGGGAAAAAAATGTAAAAATATGGGGGAAATAAGTAAAAAGGATTCATTTGAAATTAAAACAAGGAAAATTAATCAATTTAAAATATCATGAAAGAATTAATCGATTTAAATTAAAAAAAGAAAAGAATAAAGTCCTTGTTATTGGGTTTAATTAACAATGTATTTATTTTCTTTTGGCTTGTAATTATAGTTTATTACCCCTAATCTTACCTATTTTCAACAGGTATATGGATATTTTAATTTTCAGAATATATATATGTAAAGATCTTCTTCAAATGTATTAGATTCTAATATATAAACAAGCCTTAATTAGCTCAAGTATTTAAGATTAAGTATGGAGAAATTATAGGGGATCAAATATTTATTATTATAAATTAATTATTGAAAATTTCTTAATCCAAATTTATCTGTAAAAGCTATTGAGGATTAGGTGGTACGATAGAGATTTTGCTTTCAAAAATCATTGAGAATACCAGCCAGAGGAGATTTTTAATGGGAACTTGATAATCTTTATAGCATGGGTAAGATGCTGTATTCCCTTTTCTGGGTGGTTTAGGCTTGTATATTTCTTTTGTACAAGGCTTTTAGATATAAATTTATATAGAATCTGATAAAAGATAATAGAATACTAAGAATAGAATAAATAAAGAGATTCTTATTCATGAAAGAAAATTTATGGTAGACTTGAAACTGAAGCTTTTCTTCAGTAAATTCTAATATAGAGTTTACAATAAAAAATATAAATTTCAATTAATATTCAAGACTAATAATAATTGAATATTATGAAAGGGAAAAATCTTCTCTCCAAGAGGAAAATATGTATAATTTGTTCTATCTCATCCTAAGTAAAGATGGATATATAATATCCATTTTATACCCGATTTTTTTTGAAATAATTTATGATTAAAGTTGTGAGTTTTTCTCTCAGATTCTGAAAAAAACCATAAAGCTTTGTATTTAGTAATCTGTATCTTCTCTTGTTTCACAGTCTTAAAGAGATGAAAGATTATGATATACCAAGATTTCTTTACCTTTTTCAAATATTGAAAGCTAGATATCAATCAAGTGGAAAAGGAATTCAGAGAATACAACCATTAAGTGTTTGAAAGAAGTTAGTTTTAATATCATAAATAGTGAAATCAAGGCTTCACTTATAGTATCTTTGGGGCTTTTACTGAGTATTAATAGTTAAACTTCCTGTATTTTCTGATTTGATTTCTTATGATTTTTATCCAGAAAATAAATGGAAAGGATATCTCTATTTATTCATAATTTCAAATGCCATTCAAGCAAAAGACATTTCTTTTATCCATTGAGAATCTGAAATTCAACATCTTGGAAAAAATATTTAAGGTTCCGAGAGTTGATTATAAAGAAAGGTATTTTTTGAATATATTTTATGAATTCTTAATATTATTTCATCGGCGTATATAAGATTGAAGATAATTTGACAGAAAAGAAGGAGGGAATTTCTAGATCCTATTTACAGATTATGATACTCGTATATTCTCAATAAATATCAATACTAGTTTTAAATAATTAGAATATAATAGAAAATTATCTTCATTTTTTAGATTGTTGGAAAACCAAAATTCCTGAATTTTTGAAATGAAAAAATAAAAATAAATAGGTAAAAACAGGAAATAAATTATGCGATTAAAGTGGCCATACTGAATATTTAATTTTCTCTAATTATTTCAATCACAAAAAAATATAAGCTAAAACTAGTAAAATTTATCCACAAAAAATGGGGTGGCTGAAAGACACCAAAAAATGCTAATAATAAATGTGATCAAGTTATTGGACCTGAGAAATTTTATTTTTGTGCAAGATTTGGTAAGTCATTACTTGAGGTGTACATCACAATTAATAAGCTTTAAGTAGCTAGGTATTTCTGAAATAAAATACTCTAATTCTGATTGATAATAAGACTTAAATAAATCTCATAATAAGAAAATAATCGAATCAATTTAGCTAAATTTTCGTCTGATTCCTATCAATTGGGTGATGAAAAGAATCATAAGAAATTATTAGGGTATATTTTTGGATAATAATAATAAATAAAAACAAGATAAAGTATAAAAATCTGATTAGAGATTAATTTATTCTTTGAGTAATTTTGAGTACTGAGAAAACTTGGTGATTTCATTTTTAATGATACTAACTGTTATAGATAACTATAGTAATGGGTATGAAGATCAGCACGATCACCAATTCATAGTAATTAAAATAAAGGGTATCATTGAATTCACTAGTAGATGGATTATTTATACAGATAGTATCTGAAAAGAAATAAGAGTAATGAAAATAATAATAGCGTGATTCCAGCTTCTAAGCTTTTATAATGAGATTTTTAAAATTTTAACGATAAATTTTTTTTCCCTCCAAGATGGGGTTGGGTTTGTAAACTTAGTCGAGAGTTAGTTACGTTCTAACAATCTCTGCGTCACTTTATTGAAGTATAATCTTTTATTAACTATAACACACAGTAGTGGTAAAACTGTTTGGATACAACGTAAGTACTTTGGTTTGGACATTAATAAGTTAACTGGATAGCTATATAGTTTAGTGAGTAAATACCTTTAACAACTAGAGCACTTATACTAGAGATCAATCTATCTGACCGTACTACTTTTTCAACTACACATATACAGCCTAAGTAGAAAGAGAAATGGGGTTAATAGTCTTATTATGGAATGACAATAGATCCATTGTTTGGTGATTCTTTACCTCCACTGTATCTGTGTATCACCCGTAGTCGGTTGATAGTATTAGATCTTGTCTTAGGTCGTCGTGCCTGTTGAGTCGTATCGAATGCAAATGAGGAAGAAAAGAAAATAATTGGAGCGTCAAAAGGAGATGATATTTGGTTTCTTCAAGTTGAGAGAGTGGGAGCGAGGGAGGTTATATAGGCGTGAGTTTGAAGCGTGTGAAGTAGTGCCAGTTACTGATTACGTCATCGGTTGATCAGTCCTGACGTCACTCAATTAGGTCATCGACAACATCAGTGATTATGTCAGTAATTACATCACCCCTCCGTGGCCTTATCAGGGTAAGTCAGCTTAAGCATTTTGGTTGCTTGGGCATGTCTGACTGTGCCCAGTGCTTTTGTGAGGACATCGGCAACCATGTCATTGGTTGGGACATGTTGAACTTTCAGTAGATTCTTCCTGACCAAATTGCGCAGATATTGAAATCTTACCTCGATGTGTTTGGAGTTCGGATTGAGTTGTGCCTCATTACTTATGGTGATTGCACCCGTATTGTCGTTCTTAAGTGTTGGTACCTTCAAATTGATCCCTAAAGACGTTATCAGGTGGGATAGCAATTGCACCTCTTTTGAACATTTGTTCATTGAGACAAACTCAGCCTCAGTGGTTGATTGTGCAACAATTGATTGCTTCTTGGTTGTCCATGAGATGGGATTGCCTAGAAACATGATCAGGTAGCCGGAGTGTGACTTCTTGGTTACCAGGGATGTAGCGTAATCAGCATCTGCCCAACCCACCAGCTCGCTTTCGTGTTGTTGAGTCTTGGTATAGTGTAAACCAAGTCCTCGTGTGCCATTCAGGTAACGTAAGAGGTGCTTGACTAGATTCCAATGGGAAATTGTGGGTTTGCTGACGAACTGAGATAGTAGGTTGGTGGTGAACATGATATCGGGTCGGGTGTGTAGAGCGAGATAATTGAGCATCCCAATGGCCTTTTGCATAGTGTGCTTGGAAAAGGGGGTTGAGGTTTGCGCTACGGTATTGTGTATATTTGCTGGATCTGGGGTCTTGATGCTGTTGGAGGACAACATATTAAATTCTTCAAGAATCTTGGTGCAGAAATCAAGTTGGTGGATAATGATCGAGCCATCCGATTGCCAGTCTAGTGTATACCCTAAGTGTTGAGTTGGGTATTTCTTGGTTTTTATTGTGTACGTCTGATTGAGAAGTGTTAGGAGATCTTCGATCATAGCTTCTGACTCACCCACTATGAAGCCATCATCCACGTGTATGTGGAGGAAGAGGGTTTTGTTATGATTAGTGAATAGGCATTCATCGGTGTCTTTTGAGCTCAGTCCCAGTAGGTTCAACGTTTTGACTAAATGAGCCTTCCATTGTCGGGGTGCTTGTTTTGTACCGTATAGGTATTTATTGAGTTTCCAGACCCAGTCTTCTTTACCAGGTACTTCATAGTTGGCAACTTGAGCAACATAATTTGGTGCGTCCATTTCCCCGTACAGAAAAGCAGTCTCCACGTTGAATTGGTAGGCTGAGTATTTGCGGTTGACTAATATTGATAACAGTACCTTAAACGACTCAGTGCGTGCCACTGCAGAGTAGGTGTCAAAGGAATTCACTTGATGTTCCTGGTGATTTCCAAAACAGACCCAGCGAGCCTTATACTTAAGTACTTCGCCAAATTCATTTAGTTTCCTTACTAGTCGCCACATACCCCCGATGGTCTTGTCTGTTCCAGGTGAAGGGACTAGAGCTCCAGTATTCTTGGATGTTAGTGAGTTAAATTCTTTGTCCATCACTTCTCTCCACCTTGGGGCCTCGATAGGATCCTGGAGTGCAGTTTTGAAAGGTACGTCCTTGTTGAGAAATAAGTCTTCATCAGTTGATGATGAAGGGGGATTACCTCCTGTGGCTGGTTTGTTGCGTCGGGAGGAAGTTAGTATGTTGTCTCGTGAGATTGAGCTCCTGATATTCTGAGGCGCGGCTGTGTAGTGTGGTACATAGGAGTACCCTTTCTTCTGTGGAATGGGGATATGAGATGGTGATGCTGGTGAGACAGATGCCGGCTGGTGTTCGGTTGGTTCTTCAGGTCCTGTTACTTCGATTGGGACATCTGGTGGTTCCTGAGTTGGAGGACTCAAGTTAGGTGGGGTAGGTTGTTGTTGACTTGTTAGATTGGGTGAGCTGGGTTGTAGAGGTATTGTGGTGAAAGTATTTGGGCGAGTAGGTGGATTTGTGATTGGAGGTCTGTATGGAAGGATGGTAGTAGGCTTCTTAACACTGTCGGGGGAATGATAGTCGAACTTAAGGTTAGTAGGAGTGTAGTCTCGGCTGATTACGATCCTGTGGCTTTGAGGATCAAAGAATCGCCCTGCATCTGAGTAGTCTTCTGGGCCAAGGTATAATAGTGGTTTGGATGGAGGAAGTATTTTTGAACCCATACTTCTAGATACAAAAACCTTCAGGCCAAACGGGATCAAGTGATTCAGATTGCGTGTTGGTTCAATAGTGGACCTATGAGCTAATAGGGTACTGACAGGTGAGTTCCAATTTAGGCTGCGAGAGGGCAGGTTGTTGATTAGTAGGGAGGAGTATTTGACTGCCTCATCCCAAAAGTTGATGGGTACATTCGACTGAGCAAGGAGACACCGGCACTTTGTCAGCAGGGCTTGGTTGAATCGTTCAGCGATACTGTTTGTTTGGGGACTGTTGGCTGGCCCTTGTTCGAAGACAATACCCATTGCCTCAATGTCCGTACAAAATTGGGTTGAGTTGAATTCTCCGCCCCGGTCAGAGTGTAGGTAAGCAGGCAACCGGTGAATCTTGTTCTTTATTTCATTGATGAAGGAGAGTAGCTTCGCTTCGGCTTGTGACTTCTGGGTGAGTAGGTAGACACGGTTGAACCGGGAGAAGTCGTCTATGATAACAAGAACGTATCTGGTGGAGTGTTTAGCTAAAGGCATAATTTCGAGTGTGTCAAAGTGGAGCTTTTCAAATGGGAGCTTTGCGGAAGGAATGGGTCGGTTGTGTGGCATCGCTTTGAGTTTACATGACTTACACACATGACAATGTTTGATAGTGCGGAGAGATGGTTGTTGGTTGATGTTGTTAAGTTGCAGGAATTTCTTCAGGTATTGGGTTGATGGGTGTCCGAGCAGGATGTGCCAGTCCATACCTGAGGGGAGTGAGGGTTCTTCTCGGACCAGATTAGATGAGAAACTATATTTAGATACATATAAGTTCCCTTTTCTTGGAAAAGTCTGGACTATCTTGTTTCCTGACTTGACGATAATCATATTGTTCTTCTGATACGATCTGAGTCCATGATCCTCAAGTTGGGATGCTGAAATTAGGTTTGATCGCCCTTGAGGTGCATAGTATACTGGGTAAAGAGTAAATCCGCCCAAGCACAGCTTTCCCATTAGGGTGATTTCGATAGTGCCAGAGAACGTTCTCATTGTGACCCGCGTTGGTTGTGGTTTGGACAGGAGATCTAGGTTACACACAGTTGATCGTGAAGCACCGGAGTCATGAATTAGTTCTGTGTTTGGTTCAGATATGGACATTACTTGTAGGTTGTCGGATTGATCCATTTGGACGTAGAAGCCTTTGTCATCTTCTAGTGTGTCTTCAGTGCTTCTGTCTTCACCACTGTTCTCCTTGGTGTGGTTCGCTGAGTGTGAGTTTGTGATATAATCCTTCATATACTTGTCCAGGAATACTTTGAACTTCTCTTCCAGGTTTGCTCCTTGGTTAAAGCGGGTAGGCGTTGATCCAGATGGAGTCGACCTCTGGGAACTACAATTTGTGAAGTTTGGTTTACCTGGTCGAGGACCGGCCTTGGATTGATCCTGGTTATAGCTGTGAAGGTGAGGTGGTCGATATAGTTGTTTGCATTGGTTTAGGTATAGAGTAGAGTCAGTAGATTTCTTGGACCTTCGGCTATCTTCAACAAGTAATCGATTGGTTATTTGTTCTAGATTAAAGGGGGTTGCGTAGTATAGTGTTTGTACGAGACCTGTGAGGGATGAATCTTGACTGATGCTCATTAGTAGCATTGCAGCGACGGCACCTTCTCCAATGTCCATCTGGAAGATGTTTCCTGCTGCACAGTTCTGGAACGTATGGTATAGGTCGACACACTTGTATGTGTGGCTAGCAAGAGATGTATTGGGGTCATAGGTGAGGTTGACAAGGTCGTAAAGCTTTTGGCATAATGTTATGATAGAGTTTTGGCCGCATGCTTCGGCTAGTGCCTCCAAGGATTCGAGGAAGTAGTCCTTTTGGAGTAGTACTGGCTGGAGCTCGTCAGACACAGTGGATAGTAAGGTAGACATACCGAAGGCATTTGCCTTGATGAATTCTGGGGATGACCTGTTCAATTTAGTCCATTCTGCGTCGAATAAGTTGTTGCATCCTGTGTATACGAAAACGTATTTTAATTGTTGGCGCCACCATATCCAGTTCTGTCGGGTTAGTTTGATGATGGATTGTCTTGCTACAACATCCCCTTCTGCTTCCATTGGAAACAGTTTCTGGTCGTTTGTTGAAGATTGCATATTGATTATGACTTTTCTTTTCCAGCTCTGTGTGTTTGTTATTATACCAAGTGAGACTCGTTCGCTACCATGTAAACTTAGTCAAGAGTTAGTTACGTTCTAACAATCTCTGCGTCACTTTATTGAAGTATAATCTTTTATTAACTATAACACACAGTAGTGGTAAAACTGTTTGGATACAGCATAAGTACTTTGGTTTGGACATTAATAACTTAACTGGATAGCTATATAGTTTAGTGAGTAAATACCTTTAACAACTAGAGCACTTATAATAGAGATCAATCTATCTGACCGTACTACTTTTTCAACTACACATATACAGCCTAAGTAGAAAGAGAAATGGGGTTAATAGTCTTATTATGGAATGACAATAGATCCATTGTTTGGTGATTCTTTACCTCCACTGTATCTGTGTATCACCCGTAGTCGGTTGATAGTATTAGATCTTGTCTTAGGTCGTCGTGCCTGTTGAGTCGTATCGAATGCAAATGAGGAAGAAAAGAAAATAATTGGAGCGTCAAAAGGAGATGATATTTGGTTTCTTCAAGTTGAGAGAGTGGGAGCGAGGGAGGTTATATAGGCGTGAGTTTGAAGCATGTGAAGTAGTGCCAGTTACTGATTACGTCATCGGTTGATCAGTCCTGACGTCACTCGATTAGGTCATCGACAACGTCAGTGATTATGTCAGTAATTACGTCAGGGTTTATTATTATACTTATTTTTGCCTATATCCTGCATTTAATAATATATATAATTTCTTTTGGTAAGGGATAATTTATTATCACTCCACTTCTTTTTGTATACTTTCAACAAATTTAGAAATTAAATAAAGAATACAGAAGATGGGCGCTATATTTTTTCTCTATTTCAGAATTCTTTCCCACCTTTCAGCCTCAATTTATCTTCTAAGATTAGCTTTCTGTTGTTTATTTTCAGAATGATATTTCATATGACTTGGTTACCAAATTGCTTTGATACAGTTGGAAAGAATTGAGTTATCAATAATGGTGAGTATTTAAGCTGATAGTTTTAGGTTACTTTAGTTTTTTGTGGGTATTCTCTGGTACATATATCTTGTTTTTCAAATAACGTTCTTCTATTCAGTTTTATATCAAAGTTTCTTTTGAGAAGGGGGGTGTAAGCCTATATGGTGTTTTTGTAATTATTTAATTCTATGAGGCTGTATTTTTTAATCTTTGATGAAATTTGTCAATAAAATATTAGTGTAAGCCCAGTCTTTTTCAATGTGAATTAATGTCAATGCAGGATTGTGTCTTCATATTTTCTTTTATTTCAATTATATTTAAAATCAATAAGATGTTTAAATTTGTTGGTTCTTCTATTTTTAATCACCTTGAGGCCGTGTGCTTTACGTATTAGTGAATTTTAACTTCAAGAAATTGATTTTTGTGGGGAGATAAGGATTATTTATATGGCTGAAGTGGGGTGATATTACTAAAATTTATTTTTTGGATATTCAATTCAATATTTCTTTGGGGTAGTGTAATTGATTTTCAAAAAATTCTTCACATAATTTTCTTTTTAGAACTATATGTTATATTCTTTCTCCTAGCGTTTTAAACTATAATTCCTTATCCGATGACTTGAATTAGTATTACACCTCCTCTCTATATTTACCTTATCTTTTGACATCAAAATGAAATAGTTTGATTGTGAATTTACGCTTATCTGCAGTATGATGAAGCTATGAGGTCTTCAAATATCAAGTAGATGAATACCTATTTTTAAAATGAGGTGGTATTTAAGAGGAATCAAGAGGTATGGAATAAAAAAATCCTACTTTCGTCAGTATCAAATTAGTCCTTTTAGATAATTAATTGGTAAAAATGTTTAATAGTAGTGTTAAACTAACTAAAATTACTTTAAGTGAGAGTTATCAAAGAAATATGGTATAATTGAAATGAAAATAATTTCCTCAAAAGGAAGAGGGAAGATACAATATATTGGAAGGAGGAAATAAAAAATGAATAATGAGAGGAAATATAGACTTCCAGAAAAATAAAAGGGAAGACTTGGGTGAAAGGCTTCAAAACAACCAGTTGATAAGAATTGAGTGAAGGATAAGTGTTCAATTAGAAATCAAATATCAAATTGAAAAAAAGCGGTTCTTATTTTGAATATTAAAGGAATTATGTTAGAGAAATATTGCTAGTAAACTGAATATTTTATAATTCAAATGGAAGGTGGTTTTGAATGAGGTTATAAATTTATTGTTTTGATTTCAAGCTAATAAAAATAATCTTGGAGAAATTCAAATAACTAATTATATAAGTAATTTATATTTTAAAAAAATTAATTTATAAAATATTGTAAGCTCACCATTATTCAAAATTACCTAAGCCATGATTGAGTTACATATCAATCTTCTTAAACATATGACAAAATACAAACAATCTGATTTTTTTCTTGAAAAGATTCAATAATATAAATTATAATAAATTCCTTAAATTTATTGAAGAAGAAAGTTTCAGCTCAAATAAACCAAATAAGTAATATTATGATATTACAGATTTTTGAATGGATTAAAATTGGGGCTCTAGTTGTTATTTTAAAGACCTGATTAATATAAATCAGAATATTTTCTCAAAAAAAGATAATTAAGAAAACAATAACTACTATGTGGAATTAAAATTAACAATAAATAAAGAATAGATAATCAATTATTGTTGTAAATGAAGAGAAAAGGTGACAAAATTGAATATCCAATAAACATTGAGTTAAAAATCTTGGAAAAATTCAATATAATCTTAGAATAAGTCCTTAATAAAATCAATCATATATAAGGATATAGTTGAGAGAATTTCTGTTGGGATTTTATATTGATATCAATATCAATATCTATCTATCTATCTATATATATTTATTTGAAAATGGAAAAATCTGAATGCAGCTCAATGAACTAATTTTGAGGGAAAAAAAATCACAAAAAATGAAAGAATGTCATCTTCAATTAAAATATAAAATATTGATTTAATTTTCTCTTTTTTACTTTTTTATTTTCTTATTGAAACAACTTCCATTTGATTTTAAATTAATTTTGTCTGAAAACTCTACTTATATTTTTGGTTAATATAATGTATATTCAATGGAGTAACGATATAACTGCAAAAAACGGTGAAATTTACCAAAGTTTGTCTTCAATGAGTTTAAAAAAGTGATGTTGAGGAGACTTTAAATACAAATTTCCTGTGGAACTATATTAAGAGCTCAATTATGGAAAAATAATATATATTAAAAAATACAGTAATGATCTAGCAGTATTTTTTTGAGGCATACTTTTAATCAAGAGTGAAAATTCTTTGTATTAAACTGGAAATAATTAAAGGCTTTAATCCATAAATAAGATCATAATGACATCAAATAAAAATATTGTGTTGTTTTATCCTTTGATATTCGCCAAAAATGGATAATAATTCCAATGTTCTACTCATGTCGGTAGATTTATTTTAATTGGTAGAATCACTATTATAGCTAATGCACGCTCACCAATTCCATTAGCTAAAATAAATTTGAAGTTACCTATTACAGTATAGGGTAATTTTGTCTTTTTTGGCATTAATTGGCGTATTTCAGAATCATTATGGCATAGAATTCATTATTATTCCATTGAGAAACTAATCTTCTTATTATTCCATAAAAAATCAAAAAAAAATTCACTCAAAAAGAATAATTCATTTATATTAATATTGATAGCTATTAGGTAAACTTATTCAATTACAATATACCTTTTCTATCTAATTAGTATTCATAATTGGAGCCACAATATAAATTTTGGCTTCTTATTACAAATAGCCAATAAATAAAATGCAATTTAAAAGTATAGAAATATAATGAATAAAATTATTCAATGTTTTTTATTTTATTAATAAATTACTCTTTCTGTACCAAATCAAAAAAATAGAATATAGAATTAAATCAAACTATTTCATAATTAGTTAATATTTGAAAGGAAAAATAGGATTTTAAATATCGAAATTTCTATTTACTTCAATTAAATATTTAAAAAGAGTTTTCTAAAGAATTCGATATTCATCTTTAATCTAAAATTACTCTATTATAATGTCTTCATTGATATATTACTTCTATATATCATACTATTCTTTGATTAAAATAAATTCTTAATTAGATTCAGGTTCATCATTTAAATCTGGATAGATAGCTAGCTCCAATTTGCAAGTAAAGTAAGTTTTTACAGCAAAGGAATAAAATTTAAGCCTATGTTTTATTAATATATAAATAATAAGAATTATTTTTTCAAATTTCATATATTAAAATAAAAGTAAACTTTCCAATATGAGAAACATGTTATAGATTATAATAAGTCGTTTTATTTCCCAAAAATTCATAATCTGAAACCAGGTTTTATTCCTGAACCTAAATAAAAAATCTTCACTAATTAAGTGAAATATCTTTATCAGATTCAAAATAAAAAACAAAAGATTGCTTTATTTAGTGTAGTTTACTATGATTCTAAGCTTTAAGACATAGAATGAATAATATAAATAAATATTTTGTTCTTTCATCAATTATTAAATGAATGTTGTTTTAATTTGGTATCAATTTGGATATATCAATATATGAGGAAAATAAATCATTATACCATATCATATTTTGTAATTGAAATGAATATGAGAAAATAATCAAATGATTCTTTTTGAGAAATATATAAATAATTTAATAAATCGATTCAAAAATAAAAGATTTCTCTTGGTCATAATTTTAGAAAAAAATGATTTTTAACGATGAAAAGAACAATTTTTTGTTTTCTAAAATGGTTCTTAGAACTAATTTTAAAAACTAATTAAAATGTAAAATGTATTTCTGAATAATTATTATCACTTTAAGCAGGACTTACAAAGAGTTTTAAAGAAAATTCAGTTGGATTGTTTGAAAAAAAATCATAAAGAAAATTGGTAGCAAAGTATAAGTATTATGAAGCCATGAAATTTCATGTAATACATGAAAAAAATTAATCCACCATAATTATCAATTTTTATTTTATTTCCCAAATCTAGAGTGTTTTTAAAGAGAATTTATCTAGTTCATACACATATTTATACATAAAAGAGCTTATTTGAAATATCTATACTATTAGACTTTATCTGAACTTCGAATAACCCTTTCCTTCATTCTTTTACCCATTTTTTATCTTATTTTACTTGAAACATGATTAAATATCTCTTCCTAGTTTTTGGTATTAAAAGAAGTTGCACCAGAAGAAAATATAATTTTATTTAGCTGAAAATTATATTATCCCTTAATAAAAGTATAAGTCAAAATACCTGTATGAAAAAAAAGAAAAATTAATGAATAGTTTATGAGGATACAAATCTTTTGGAAGGAAAAGGGAATACACTTTGAAAAAAATGAATCACAACACATTGAAGCTTACGAGCCAAAAACACAATGGCAAAAATAATTCATTTCTATAGTTTTCTTATAAATTGTTTTTGGTTCTTACAAATCTGAAATAATAATTGAAAAAGGAAAAAGTTATATTTATTCAAGTAATTATTTGTAAAATAATAAAATCCCCCCCTCGAAATCAGAATATTCCAGGAACAAATCTCCAAAACTTCCTTAATTAAAAAAAGCATACTTAATTCTTGGAATCTTTAAAACACTGTATATCAAACGTCCTAGTGATTTAGAGCTAAAAATATCAACTTTTTTGTTTGAAACGATAAATCCTTTTTATTTAATAAAACACTTAAATTTCCACCTTCAAATACACTCATATCAATTATAAAATTCCTAAAAGCTACTCAAATTAACCTCAAACAATTCCTCAGATATCAGAATGAGCACATATTTTGTTTGAACCAATTTAAGCCCAATATGTAAACTTCATGAAATTTGAGACATAGTAAGGGCTTTAAAAATGATTTTTATGAGTTATCACTTTTACCAATTAGCATTTTTGAAGAAATTCCAAGTTGAAAACAGATTTGGAAAACCAAAAATCATTGGGTTTTAAGCAATCATCCTTAACATCTTATTCCAACTTTCAAGATAGAATAAGGCCAATAAGTGGATACAAGATATTCAATCATAAAAAAATATAAAATATCCCAATATTGGTATAAAATTGGAAGTTCAAACGTTTGGATTAGGCAGAAATAATAATGGGTCTTCCATATGTGAAATCGCTACAATATTCTGAATCAGTGAGGGTGAAATAATACTATATAGAAAATGAATTATTTAATATTTTTAGACGTCTGAGCTACCTATATCACCTTTCCTGAGGCTTATGAAGTAACGGATTTATCACAAACACAAAATGACTTAAAGGTAGATTCTTATTGAAAGAACAAGTCTTTTATTTGAATTATTTCACCTATTGATATATGTATATACTAATGGTAAAAACATTTTATATGCCTATTCAATATAAATTCAGCTAGTCTTGAATTTGTAGAAATCTTAAAGGGCTTTACATGTTTTTATTCCTGGCTCATTAAATGAATAAATATTCTATTAAGATATGAATATTTAGAAAAAATATAATTTATTCTTCTGTGAAAATCAATACTTACTTGAAGATTGAAAACGAAGGAGCAAACTATATTAATTATTCTTATGAAAGAAACACAAACGAAGTAAATGAATGGGATAGTTTCAAATTTGTTCTAGCACAGCCACAGCATTATCTTGAGAATTAATTTTTCATTCTCAAGAGGAATTGGTATAGCTTATGACCAATTCACTGTCAAATAAAGGACCCAAAACATGTTCCGAATTGTGTATATTAAGTTATGAGCTGTATTATATTCTGTAATATATTTGGGAATATTTATAGTTAACGATATAATGAGGAATAATAATTAAGGATGAAATTGATATTTGAAGGACCTGGTCATTTTCCAATAAAAAATATTTGTGCAATGATAAAACCAATTAACTTGGTTTGGTATAATGATAAATCCTAATTTTAGAAGGTTATTTGCTTATTAATTGATTAATTTTCACAAAAATAACTTGAAAAAAGATTTTCTATCTTTTACTTTGATTTTATTTCTTTCCCTTTCCTATAGGTTTTTTTAAAGTATACATTTTTTAAAAAAATGTTTCATTTGTGTGAAAAAGACTACTATTTTTCCATTTTTCATTTTTTTCATTTTTTCTGAGCCTGTTTCATAACTTTTCAATAGAAATTAGAAAGAGACAATTGTTAAAAAAAATCCATCTTTTCAGAAAAAAAACAGAGAAGTGATATTTTTTATTGGTTTTTATTTTTACAAACAGAGAAGTCAGTTTTTTTTCAAAAAAAATACATTAAAGACAAAACTCCCTTTTTTTTGTCTTTTTTTATTTTGTAAGTTTTTTCAATCCCTTTGTATTTCATAATTATTCTTTACCCAAAAAAGGAATCTAAAAAAGGCTTTTTTTCAAAATTAAATAGTTCATTTGTGTTATTCAAATGGAAATTCAGGATTCCTTCAAAAAAAATCACTTGCAATCAAGTATACTTTGTTTTTATTTTTGAGCTCTTTCTCAAAAAAACTCAATTTTTCTAAATTTTATCTTCAAAAAAAGCAAGAATTTTTTTTTTACTTTTGAATTTCTTAGTTAGTTTTTCACAGAAAAAAAATCATCTTTTTAGAATTCATATTCTTTCAACAAAAATTACAATTTTCATATTTTAATTTTTTATTCATTTCAATTTCTTTTCCTTTTTTTGAACCTTTTTCAGTCATTTTAAAGAAAAGGGGAGCTTTCTAAACCATCTTTCTTCTTAAAAAACAAAACTTATTTTTTTGATTGTATGGAATTTATTTCTGATTTTTTAGCTATTTTTGAAAAAGAGCTACTTTTTCAATTTAATTTGTTTCAAAGAATAAAAAAGGAATGATTTCATTGTTTTTACTCTTCATAGCTATTCAAAAAGACTCAAGTTTTTTCCAAAAATTATCATTGTTTCAAGGAAAACAAATTCTCTTCTCTTTATGTTTTGGATTGTTTTAAGTTTATGTTATTTATTTTTTGGCTAGTAAGAAAGTATTGATTTTATTCTAATTCAATTTTTTTTTGATTGTTCTATTTTGTTTTGGTTTGTTATTTTTTTTAGTTATTTTAAGAATATGAAGTTTAATTGTGATTCAATTCTTTTTGAAAATTGATTTTTGATTTTCCTGATTATGCTAATAATTTTTTCAGCTATTCAAGAATAAACAGGAACTTATTTTGATCGGGTTTATTCTTTTTTTAAAAATCTCAAGCTCATTGTGCTTTTTTTTCTCTTAAGTTGTTTTTCTTAAAAAAACCAGCTTACGAACTGCTATTTTGATTATCTTCGCAGATATCTTTCTACCTTTGAAAAATAAGTATGGCTTTTTTGTGGAAAAAGTATTTTTATTTTAAGAGAATAGGAGAAATTCTAATTGTTTTTTATTTTGACTCAAAAGTATTCAAATCCCTTTTTTAAAGAATATATAATTTTTCTTAGGAAATTAAGAAAGCATAAAGGAGGAACAGAGGAGGCTCTTTATATAAAGAAATATTGGAGGTATTTTTTCATAATTATTGAAACAATTATGAGTAATATTTAATTTAATTATGGGATGATTGTATTCCCATTATATACCTAATAGTATGTTTTATTCTTTCACACACTCAAAAGATTAATCTTACCAGTTCTGCCCATCATAGAATACAACAGTTTTCTAAATTTGATTCCAATTTATTTAAATACATTGAGTTAATGATTATTCATGGAATATTTAATTAGATAAGATTGATAACTATCATAATAAAAAGAGCTATCCCCACAGGCAAGGGTAGCAGTTCCAACCTGCTTTAACCTGAGTATCAACCTGGGTTCTAACCTTGAAATATCTTTCAGATAATAATAGCCAAAGATTTTGACATTAAGAATTTTACTAAATTTTTTAAAAAATAATGATTTTTCCATTATATTTATTCTTCTCATACATGCCATATTAACTATTCATTAATTTAAGGGAATTGTAAGATGTGATTATGAAACTGATGATAATATTACTACTAATCAACAGTACTATGTCTGTTCTTATGAAATTTAATAATAATATATTATTATAGCCACAATTAAATAATGAAAGAATTATTTCTTTCACGTGTTAAACACTACTAGTGATTTTAACAGTGAGCAGTAATTTTTTACAAGAATCAATTACAAGAAGATTTTAATAATAAAACTTCTTTTATTAAAATAGTAAAATTATTTTAATATATAATTATCTTTGGAAAGAATAATTATAAATATAATTCTTGAAGAAAACTAATTTTTAGAGAAAAACTTTAAGAATTAAAGATAAATCACTCACTAATATTCCAAAGAGCTTATTGAAAGATAAGATAGAGAGATTTGACGTAGAATTGTGGACTTAATGGATCAAAATGTATTTATAACAGTATTACAACAATATATAGTTGAATTCTATGATTTCACGTCCTTCTGATTGATTCTGAAGGAATTAAAACACTTAAGAATAGCTTTAACTAATACTTACTTGTTGGTAATAATGACTTAAATTGATAATAAGATGATGATGATGTGGAAAAAACAGCAAGAGGAGGCCTCTTTTAAGTCAACAACAGCTCACAGAGGCGTGCCATGGAGCAAACTGAAAAACAAGTGAGTGAGAAAACAATGAACCCTTTTTGTGAGCCTTAGAGGTAATTTCATATACCCAAAAGACCACAAATACAAAAATAACATATTAATCTAAATAAAATAAATTTATTTATATTATTAAAATAAATATCATAAAAATACAAAATTATATTAAAAATAAAAAAATTAATTACAATATAAAAATAAAAATACATTAAATTTTGTAAGTGTAAAATTACATTTATACTTGAAAAAATTAAGTAAAAATGAAATTTTGACAAAATTGTGAAAAAATGAATAAATTTGGAAAAATTCAAATAAAAATTATTTCACCATTGGATTCCTCATAAAAAATTGGGTGGGGTCACCTCTGAGTGAAATTCTTGTAACTCAACTCTAAATAAGCTTAAATTAAGTTTTGAGTATTTTCAATACAAAAGTTGAAAATCCTCAAAACCTTAATTTAATTCACACCAAATGTGGTGTTAACCATCAATTTTTGTGTTAAAATTGAGGTGTTGTGTTTAGTTTAGAGGTTATGAGGAATTGAAGTGTTTTCAATTGACTTCAATTGAAATGTCAAAATGTGCGCATGTATTACATAAGTGAACTTTGATTTACATATGAGGTGTCAATTATTACTGTATTGTACTGTACAATTGAATTGAATTACATATGTAAATTATAAGTATAATACATGATGAGGAATTAAAGGAAAAATAAATTGGAAAGATTAAATTTGGGGGGGAAAAGGAACTCCAGCTCTAAGGGGGAGCTAGACCCCCAAAATCCTTGCTGACAGGCGTGGGATGTCAAAATTCACGCAAAAGTTCATCACTTTTGGCCTGGAATTGAGTTACAGGGTCTGTGGACTCAATTTATGATGAGGTTTTGATACCAACTGGGGTGGTTTTAGCTGTTGCCAAGAGGGTAAAACTACCCTTAAGATAAAACAATCATAGTAAAAACAGTTTTAACTGGCTTCTACGCCTCTGACACACATTCTGACGTGCTTTGAAGACTCTAGGCCTGGTATTGCTATAGTAATGGCTGATTTAAGGGTCTAAAATGGCTAAAAATGGCTTAAACCAGCCCTTTTTGGTCTAAACCAGGGTTCAATGATGCCATAATTGGCTTTTCTATTGTCAGACTGTTTTTCACGACTGACAAGAGTAAATTTTACTTTTGAGGTAAGAGAATTGATGGCTATAAAAGAATGTCTTCTTTGCCCCACTTTTCTCTTCATGTTAGAATCTTTTCCTTTTATAATTAGTTTAAACATTGTTAAAACAATCAATAAAATACTCCAACCACCTTTTTTTAAATCATTTCAAACATTTTAACCACATGAAAAAATCATTAAAATCATTGTTTGTAACTCTTATAATCATTTATATCCCTGAACCACCCCAAAAGTGAATTAAAGCATCTTTCATCACTGTAAGCTTTGTCACTTTGTTTCCAAATTCACTCTGGTCACTTTTGGGCATGTTTTCTCTTTAATATTCTTTTTGAAGACTTTGTTCTTTAATTAATTGCTTGCAGTTCTTTTCTCAATTAATTCCAATTGAAATTGCTCTTGAAGAAATTTCTTTTGTAGCCTTAAAATATCTCTTGTAGAGTATTTTTTGGATAAATTTTTATTGTTGGTAAAACAATGAATTTTTATAATATTATTGTTTTATACTAATAAAGTTATAAACAATAAAATTGGCGTGTTTTCTCTTAAAAATAATATTTCATACTATTTTCAATTGATTTTTATCTTATACAAATTTTGAGGACAGGAAAAGTACTTGATTTTTAATCAAAGTTTCATATCCACACCTTACACTTTTGGATTAAAGAATTGCATCATCTGTTGTCACGTAAGATTATCATAATTACCTAATTGATGCTTTCATGTGACTACCAACCCCAATATGGTTAAGAATAAAAGGAGTAACATCTGTAAATCTTCTTTTATTCCAAAATAATCATTGATTTCCCAAAGTTATCAATATTATTGACAATTTCATCACAGGTTGTAATTACTGTGAATTTTTGAAGATTTAGTGTTTCACGTAGAAAAGTCAAAAATGGGCTGTAGGTAAAACTTTGAATTTTACTAGTAAAACCATAATTCTTTTTGGTTGTACCATAGATGATACAGTTCTCCATTGTTCCTTAACGTCTCAGAGAGATTCATTAAGAATTGTATTTTTAACAAATCTTTGAAGTTTTTACCTCATTTCTACGTAGAATTGCAAATATCAGTGTTTAACTGGTTGCTATGAGGTAAATCAATGGATACACGTTCAAAAAGGGTTTTAATTACTCTTTTGGGGTTTATCCATTGAAAGTCATTAAGAATTGACATGGTTACAGGAGTCTAAGTAGCTCTTTACCTCCTTGGCATGCCGAAATAGCAGGTTATTTGCTATTTTCTTAAGATTTACAGTAGTTGTAACATGGTAACCAAGTTCCCAAAGTGTTTTAGTTTACTAATTTGACCAAGATCAGCCATGGATCCAAGCTTTGGAGCTGTCCACACCTCTGAGGCCTCAGAAGTTGGGTACCCTGGCCTATTTTTCATGTCAAAATAGAAAATTAAGCTTCAAGTGAGATATCCACTATGGGTGTACCAAAAGTCCATGTAAGAATACCATGATATTAAGTGCTCAAAACATGCATAACACTATTCTTAGTGTATATGTAACATGGTATTTCTCACATTCCCATTATTTTGGCGTGAAACTAGGAAAAACAAAAATTTTCACGGATCTTTTATGTGGTATTGATGATGTGGTATTGAAGTATTTTCCATATTACCACCTCAAAGAGTTAATTTGAGCTTATTCACTCTGTGGAGCTACCCTAGGTGAAATTTTGTGTAGAATCCAAATCTGGCCTTAAATCCATGGATTTACTTACTCAATAAAAAGTTCTACATCTTTTCTGAAATCAAAAATGATGAATTTTGGATATATGAATGACTTATGAGTTATGCATAATTCAAAATTTATTTTTAAAAGAATTGTGACCTTTTTGGGTATGTAAAATATACCTCAAGGCTCACAGGAATCATGAGTGATACTTGTTTTGAAAAGGGAAAGAAACTTCTCTCATTTATATCTGGAAGATTATTAACATGAATTTCATTGTCCTTGCTAATTGAAAGAATAAACTCACTTCACATGTGCCACCATTATAAAAACAGAAATTCTTAGCCTTTGTTGAATGCAAAACTTGAATTTATAAAAAGAAATCTTCAAAGAAATGAAACATTATCCAGCCAAATATTCCACCATATCATTTTTCATATTCTCTGATATAATTTACAAGCATTTTAAAGGTAATAACCCAAGGGTTGAACACTTACTTGATAAATAAAAAAATTCTTTCTCTTAATACCCATTGATATCCCATATTCATTCTGAGAAAAATCTTATCTCAAGCATTTGAAACTTAATTTATAGCCATTAATTTTTGTAAATCAGGAGGAGTATTCTTTCTTTTGAATATTTTTACTGCTATTTTTATTATTGAAAATATTCATCCTGCTCTATTCTTGCAGCTTAATAAGCTTTTTTTCAATATATTGAGAAATTTTCATTATTAAAGGTATTTCAAATTTAAGTTTCCCAGTGTGTTTAGCTTCATCATCCTTAAAATAAAGCATGATGGTACTTATGAAATTTAACTTGATTTTTTCTCCAAATTGTTACATTTTGTTTTGGATATCTCATTTGTATTCAGCTCAAATCCATTCTCTCAAAAATGTTTGATCTGCAAGTTTGCAAAGAATGCAAGTATTGGATTTTTACAGTTCCATTTTCTGGTTCAGCCTTCTTCAC
Organism: Austropuccinia psidii; assembly: GCA_023105745.1. Taxonomy (NCBI): domain Eukaryota; kingdom Fungi; phylum Basidiomycota; class Pucciniomycetes; order Pucciniales; family Sphaerophragmiaceae; genus Austropuccinia; species Austropuccinia psidii. The sequence goes on from JALGQZ010000009.1 coordinate 49,057,667, forward strand.
CTCACAGATCATTTATTTATCACCATAGATGTTGATTTCTTCCCTTTAGTTCTTCTTAGTAGCTGAAATATTATCAATTGGAAAATATCCTTTGAAGAAAGTTCAAATAATAATCATGAGGAAGTATAATCAAAAACAAAAAAAAGATTTTTTATGAAATTTCAATTTTCACTTTTGATTATAATTTTTTGAGAACTTGATTTTCTTATTAAGCTTTGGATTCTTGTTCTATATCTATACTAATTTGTGGTTCAATGATTTTAAAAAAATTAATTTTTTTATAATTTTTTTTAGTGTTTTTCTGGTTTTTTTACTTTTCATAATTATTCCAAAAAAAATTTTAACTCCTTTTTTTTCCTTTGATAATTTTGTAATTTTTTATTTTATCATTTTTGCTTAGTATTTTAAGAAAAAAAACATTTTTAATTTTTGTTCATTTCATTTTTTCAATTTATTTATTTGTGTAATTTTTGTTAATTTTTCTTTTCTAAATTCTTCTACTGCAATCTTGTTTTTGTTTTATTATTTTTTCTCTTTTTTTTCACCTTTGAATTTTTTTGATTTTCATCCTATTGATTTGATTTTTTTTTAAAAACATTCAAAAATATTTTTTTTTGAGTGCAGAAACTCCAAATAAGTAAAAAAAAACTGATTTGGAGATTCATTGCAGTGTCTGCAGCCAAAAGTAAAAAAACACCAATAAAATTAAAAATGAAAAAAATAAGTGAAAATTATGAACAATTCCCATTAAAATTAAAAAAAAATTAAATAAATAAAAATAAAAAAATTGAAAAATGAAATTTAAAAAAAATCAAATAAAAATGGAAGAAACTTACTACAAAATACTCGAAATTAACAAAATTGAAAGGAGAAAAACTCTGAGATAATCAAATTAAAGGAAGAATTAAAAAAAGGAAGAAAAGTATAAGAGAATAAGAGAATTATAATGAAAAAAGTGAAGTAAATACTGCCAAAAACCATACAAAAATTACAAACATAAATATGATTGCAATTGTATTTATTAAAAATGGAAATATTGTAACAGAAAATTAGATAAAGAGAAAATAAACAAGTATTAACTAAGATTACATAAATTAGAAAATTGTTTAAAATAATGTAGAGGAATTAGTAAGCATGTTTATTGAGAAATTGCTACATATATAAAAAACAATAGATTCTTATGTAATAGATGCCTGTGCACTGAAGTATATTGAAATTATAATTGAATTCAAAGTTCAGAATTATATCCCATAATCATCAAAAGACATTGAAAAATCTCAAACGCCAAGTATCTCACCATTTACAAAATTATTGACAATTTTATAGAGGATTGTTATTTAAAATAATTCAATAAATGTGATGTGTCAGTTATTTGAATTAACAACCTCAAATATACTCTTAGTGTTTTTTCAATCCAGGAATTTATAATAATAGTGAATTGTTAAATAATCTTTTATCCAACTTGTGACCAACTTGACTAGAATCCGGCCAGTGAATTTGGGTTGGACAAAGGTTTGAGCAAAATTTTAATTAAGGTGGAAATATGCTTCATCCAGATATCTAAATAAGCCAAGAACCACAACAGAAAGGTCTGGAGGGAGCAATTTCTAATGTGACCACTTCTGGAGGCATTAGTATTTTCAAAAATGAACAGAACCTTTGACTTCTTACCAGTTTATTTAGCAATTTATAAGGGAATTGAAAAGGATACTCTGATATTTTTCACCCAGAGAGATGAAGAGCTTATACTAAATGTTTTTATTGATTTAAACAATTTTTATCATATTGAAAACTCTTACAGAGAGACATTTATTACAATATCACCTTCTCAAAAAACTTCAAATATTCCACTTCAAAGATTCCTCCCATAATTTTTTTTTGAATCTCTGAAGCTAGATATTAGAGTCATTATAATTTGATAATTACTTCCACTGGGATGACAAACCAAAGCATGGGTTTGAAAGTTGACTTCAATTCCTTGGGGAATTCCCAGTCTCAATATATAAAAACAAAAAAGGCCATAGAATATTACTGTGAAATTCTTTTCCATTTATTCAATTTAGTAACAAAATCTTCCAAAATCAAAATTAATTTAAAGAGAAAATTAGAATTTTTCTTTATGGGTACATAATTTTGTATGAAACAATTGTATATGGTAAAAGTCTAGCTTTTCAGCTTCAACTATTCCACTTTTGGAAGAATTAATAGAGATAATGTTTGAATGAAGGAAGAAAATAATCTGTATTCTTGACATGTTTAAGTCTTGCATATATATGGGATGAATTCATATTTGATGAAAAAATTTCAAATGAAAAGATATTACCAACTTATCATTCAAAAATATACATGAATTCATATAGAGATAAGGTTTTCAAATTATGAATAGAATTCCTAGCTTAAAGGAAGAATTTAAAGATTCTAACAGATCTATGCAATTAGAATATTCTCTTTCAGTTCCCTTCTTATGGGATTAAGAGTTTCATTATTATCTTTTCTAGAGCTCACTAATTCTATAAAGCTATATGAATATTCAAATTGATAATATTACATATATTCTTCATTTTTCAAGGGAAAGAGCAAAATATATTTGAAGATGTCCACTAAGAAGCTATGTTGCACCTTTTGGGTTTAAGAAATAAATATCATGTGACAAATATATGAAATTTAGGAATGAAATGAGATTATTGAAAGATATCAGTTGTACAACTGATTTGAGCTTACTATATTGGTCTGAATATAGTCCCTGAAGGTTTTTGAAAATAATAATCATGGATTAATCTTCTATAAAAGCCCATTAATTGGAGGGGAAGCTTTGAAACTAAGTATGTTTTTCTCACACCCAAATGAGATATTTTTATTTGATTCTGAATATGAAGCTCTTGATCCAGTGCTAAAAATTTATAAAAATTCATTAATTTTGAATAATTGTTAATTAATCATATCAGGAGAATTTATATTGTTTATTTACAATTAGATCTGAATATTGATATAAAAGTGTATATTTGTTTCCAAGAATAATTTAAGCTTGATAAATTTTCTTCAAATATTGAGGCTTGGAGTTGTGCATCATAGAATATCACCATGGTAATGAGCTTATCATTACTACAAGAATGGAAATATAAAATAGATTTAAAACTCAATTGCAAGTATTTTTTTGAAACAAATAATTTTTTCATAAAGAATAATTATTAAAAACTATCAATAATATAACAAAAGGTAATTTTCATTTAAAAAATGACTTACCTCATTCTATGTTTAAGGCTTTGAAAGACCTTGTATATTGATTCCTGATTCTTATACCATGGGAGATTAGTATATACCTCAAATCCAATGACAATTGTTTTTGATATCAAGAATTGAAACATTGAATTGTAAAATTAATTTTTTTGATTTGTATTTTGATGGAGGGTTAGTAATTATTTAGCATTTTTGTTATTTGGAAAAATATTGTAGGCTTTCTGATTTTTCTCTGAAAAATAGATAATATTGCAAGACTGAGTGAAATTTTATTCCCCCACCACAGTAGAATATGATGATCTTTCCTTTCAATAATGTCCTTTGTATGAATTATATAATATTTCATAATATATTTTTATCAAGAATTTTATTTTTGAATTCTTGGATATATTGAAGTTTATGTGAGATAGAAAGAAATACCTTTTGGGTCATAAGAGGTCTCAAGTTAGTTCTATCATGGGAAATAGTTGTGACAGTGATTGAATCTAAAATTTTGGAAAAATGGGAATGATATTTGGTCTCAAGTCTCAAAAAAAATATTTGATTTCCAGGATAAGTGAGAGAAAAAATTATACTTAGTCAATGTTTTTTGGGAGATATTTCTTTTGAATCTTATATTCACAAGAAAATTTTCAAAAAGAATTCCCAATTTAAAAAGAAGGAAATAATATATCTTTATTTGAGTTTGATTTCCCAAAACCAAGATTGATTTAGCTTTTGGGAGAACATAATAATGAAACATACATAATTTTTCAAAGAGATATATTTTTATTAAAAGAATTTCAGCATGGTAACCATTGAGTTATTCAAAGTAAACCTTTAGGGAAAGAGGATGCATAAAGGGAAGGATATGATATGAGATAAGGAAAGAGGGTATTTTGATTTTGAGAAATGTAAAAATATATCTCATTATTAATGGGTTAATATTCATTCAAAATTTGTCTATTTGGCTTTCAAATATTTTTGTGGAATAAAGAATTTTTCTGGATTTAAAGAAATTACATAATTAAATGAATTTGGTGAAATATTTCCAAATCTTGGGAAACTGTCTTGGAAGATGACCAAATAATCATAGAAAGCTAGATCCCAGTATGAAGAAAGCTGGAAGGCTTGTTGCAGCTGGGTTGAACCTGCTACCCCCACTGGCATGGGTAGCATTTTTTTCATGTGTTATGAAAAAGAAAAATATGAAATTATTATTACTTATCAGATCTACCACTTACTAAATCTTAAAAAAGGAATTATCAAAAACAAAAAAGACTGGTTAGAAAACTGGCTAATCCAGGAGCTCCAGTAGTTTTCCTTTTCTCAAGAAGAGTTTTTTCTTTCAAACTATCAATTTCTTGTTATGAATTTTTATATTAAAGAATTAATATCCTCCATTTCTCAAAATTTTATGATCAAGAAAGCTATTAATTGACTCAGCTGTCAAATATATTCTTTGAAATAAAAAGATAAATTTATCCCTAGGAACAATTAGTGAGAGAATTCTTTCTGCCTAACTTCACCCTGTTGGGTGAGGAAAATTAATGACTAAAGATGAAAGATGCATATTTGATGGTACCACAAGAATGGAAGATCTGGCAACCAAAAATTGAAAATTCTTTGCAATCATCTTCAAGAAATCTTTCTATAAAATCAGCTGAACTTTCTCAAGAGGCACAAAGAAATTTTCCTCAAATTAAAATCCTTCTTTTGCTAGTTCTGGTAGAAAGATATTTCTCCACATTAAGAGTGGTTCCATGTAAAAATTCACCCATTGCGCCCATCCTGAACCTCTTCCCTAAGTAAAGACTAATCTCCCAGGATCAGGATATAATGGCCTGGAAGGTATCAAGAACTTCTTTTTTGGACATCCTGGGATTTCTGCCAATGTAAATTACACCCCAAGAGACTCACCTCCTCTTTTAAATTTCATTTTTTTCTTTTCCTCCTAGCCCCAATGACCCTGCATTTTCTCTCTTCCCTCATTTTTTATGTTATTTCTTCCATTTCCTTTTTAAACTTCCTGGTTTAATTTTAAAAAAAAACTTTTCTTCTGAATTTTATTTGTTTCTTCTCTCCAAAGACAATAAAACATATAGCAGAAATTCATCCTGGGATGTCTATTGTGCCTTCATCCCAAAGGTGATGGATGCAATGTCACAGGGGCTCTTTGAGATGAAGAGGGCCTGGGACTCACTTATGGATGGCTCAAGGATGTAATAAGATTTAATACACTTGAGAGTGTAAATAAGATCGAATTTATAATAAGATAAATATAAGAAAAGCAGCAAAAAATAAATAATGGTAAGAATGAAAGAGCCAACCAAAAAAATTCCAAGTCCACTGTTTCAACCTGTCAGAAAGAAATAGAAGGGTTAATAAGGATATAGCCACCACAACTCTACTTAACCGGTGAGGAAAATATGCAAAGACCAACTTAATACCAATAAATATAATACCCAAAAATAAGAGTAAGAATATTAATTAAATAATGGATCAACTATATTGATTAACTTGGGAAAAGTCCCCAGAGGGAGGAAGAGGGGCTAATATATGTGAGAATCCACCAGCCCTGATCCAAATAGTAAATTTTCTTGAGAGGAATCTTCATTTGAATTGATTTGAATAATTCAGCCCCTGTATGAATGTACAGTGTCTGTACAAGAGGTGTGATGGAGTTGGGTGATTATTCAGTTTCAGTCTTGTGAATCCAAACCTATATTTGAAATATACAGCCTTTACAAGTATTAATAGGATGTATTGATGAGCCAAGCTGTATGAATTTTGCAGCAAGAAGATTTGCTGAAACTGATTCCTGATACACATACTAGATTTCCTGGTTTCATGAGTTTGAGTGGGTTTAAGGTTGAATACCCTTACCCCTAATAGTGGCTGTGACAGGAAACAGCCAATGAGACTAACTATGCAAAAATTGGACCTCAAAGGTGGCTGTGATCTGTTCTTGCTTTTTCAAAGATTACAAATTTTATGTCTAATTTCAAGAAATCTTAAATGAAGGCTAATCTTGTAATTAAAATCTTAAATTAGATAATACTGGTAGTACAAAGGGAATGACTAACCACTTACAGTCCATGCATTTCCTGATAATCCCAAAGATCAATTGAGTTCTTGCATAATAAATAGAGAAACTGAATTATTTTTTCACAGTTCATTACCAAACAAGGTAACATTATTGAAGTCTTTCTTATTTTATTAACATGTTGACTTGATTTTCTGATTTAGTCCCTCACTATCAAATTTCTCAACACTGTACTTGTTTAATTTTTAAGAAATTGTGATCCCTCTTATCCATTGGGTAATTGTCAGAATTCCAAAAATGTCTTGAATTATGTAACCCAATGGTATTGAAAATACTGATCTGAAGAATGGAATTGACAGCATATTTGTCAAGTGGTTACTCTTTCCACCAAAAGCACACCTGCCAGATGTTAGCCCCAAGTGATTGCTTTGTTTCCTTCACAACTGATGCCTGGAATGGCCCAAATTTCATGTCCTTTATCCAGGTCACTGGCCACTTTTGGATAATGAGTTTAAGTTGGTATCACTATTATTGGGACTAACAGAAATTTAAGGTCATTCCAATTTTAATGCCTTTTTATAAGAATTCTGAAAGCCAAATTTTGAATAGGTGATCACTCTGGATTAAACCTTATGAAAAAACTTAATTGACATACCTGAAAGATACAAACTATCTCAACAAATAATTTGCATTGTTGTATTCCATACCAGTTAGACCAGGATCAAGATTTCCAATACATAAAATAAAATAAATAAATATACATTGAAATGGAAAGAGATTGTGGAATACATAATTATATGGAAATAGTATTAAATAATAAATCCATAATTAAAAAAAGATTCCAGAATTACATAGGATTATGAAATAACTCTGCAAGTGGAAACAAAATTTCAGAATAACTCCAGAAATGGAAATAAAATTTGAGAACTCTGGAGTTAGGTAGAACAAACCATTGGGAGTTCTTAGGTCATAACTGGGAATTATATAAGATACAGGTTCAAGCCAGAAGAATTTGAATTAAATATAATGATAATACTAATTTCTCCAAGCTATCACATCATCAACTACATGAGTATATAATAGCCTCCAAGCACAGAATGCATGGGTGAAATTTTATACAAATATATGGTACAACAATATGGCTCAGATAGAAGAAGCATACCAAAAAATATAATTATCACACAGTTTCTACACCTTATTTAATCAACCATAACAAAATTACATATTTCAATGGAGATAAACTCAATACAACTATATATATTTATATTGAGCATAGAATCAGAGCTATATATTCTCCACCTCAAATCAATTAAAAGTAATATCTAAAGGGTATGAAAGAAAGCTAAAATTTATTTACCAAAAAAACAAATGTTTTCTTAATAATAACAAAAAACATAACCTTTGATAGAAATGATGCATAATCTTCATGCAAAGAGAGAATAATAAAATCAAAACACCAGACAATTCTCTCAAGATTTCATATAAAAGTTGAAATTAGTAATAAATGAAAAGACAGTAAATCTGAAAGAAATACTTTCCCCACTTTTTCTCAAATCTAATGGCAGTAAACTCAATAACAAGTCCTTTATTTTCTTCAATTTCTCCACTACCAAAAAAATGTCACCAGCTAAATTTTCTCAAAGATATCATATGATGAGAATTAATTTAAATTTGAAGGAGCTGTATTTTCTCCACTTTATTGGAAAAAAGAAACCCTCACCAGGCATATTATCTCAATGAAATCAAATTATTCCAATATAAGAATCACCACTAGCAACATTCTCTCAGCAAACACATTGCCACATGAAATATAATAATAGCTCACTACAAAGTATCACCACTCAATTTTATAGGTGCCTTGTTTTGAAATAAAGTTTTATGGAGGCCCAAAAGTTATATAGTAGAGGTCTTCTATTCCTAATTTCTCCCAGAATCATGAATTAAGCTTCCACTTTCCAGGATCAACACAATCCTTGAACTAGCAGGACATATATAGTAGGATTAGTTTTTTATTTGTGGAGATCTCAGTAGTCTTTCTCAGTAGCTTAGTTTTATTAAGAAAAGAATAGTATAATGGTATTTAAAGCCTATTAGCCTTTCTAAGAAGCTTAGAATAATTAAAATAGTTATTGAATTATCATTTTTAGTATCAAGCTAAGTAGTCGTATTATTCTTATTAATGTTAAAAGAATAAATATGATCAGGATTGAATAAAATGCTTATTAGTATTATTAAGTAGATGTGGTCCTGCTCTGAAGCTCTTATTAAGATTAGCAAACTTATATGTTTTTAAAATAAATCTTAAAATTTAATGTAATTCAAAAGGTTATTCCTACAGAAAGGAAAATTATGAGTCTTTAGTTTATCAAAATTTATATTTTTACATCAGATTTTTGGCTATAGGGTTATTAATAGGCTTGATTTAAAGACTAATGATGAGTAATCTATATCTGTTAAAACCACAAATATTATCTTATATTGTGATTCTCTGTAGGCTGGCTAGTCAGTATTTCTTAGAGGGGAAGCTAATACACCTTAGAACCCATGGTTATTGGACAGTTCTGAAATTCAAAACAGACTTACCAATGATTTACCCCTCAAGGTACTGCCTTATTTAATCCCACCTCTGGTGTCCAAACAGTGGAAATAATTCTTCAACCATCAATAGGAAGTAAATAATAATAGAAAATATTCAAATTCAATATGGAAAGAAACACCTTTACCAATCAGGAATCATCTTGAGTGGAATAACCCATAGATCATAGTCACAATGAAAAAAGCCACCCCTTCCAACAGGAGTAGCAGTTTCAAACCAGGTTCAACCTCCTTTCAACCTGAGTCTCAACCCTGGTTCTAACCTTGAAATGTTTTTGCAGATACTTTGAGCCAAAGCTTTGGAAATTCAGAATTTTTCTCAATTAAAATGGAAGATTATGGACTTTAGATGATTTTTGTTTGTATCCTCATATATAAAAGCCCACTAATGATTAATTCAAGGTCCTTTGAATGAATCTTCTTTCCAACAGAAAAAAGATTTCTCCTTGATAGCTGTGTAGAATATTTACAAGAATCCCATCTCCCTTTCCAATTGAACGAATAAAATCACTTCACATGCACCTACCATTACAAAAGCATTAATCTTCAACATTTTTTGAATGTAAAACAGCAACATATAAAATGGAACTTTTAAATAAACAGAAGATTTTTCAGAAAAATATTCTTCCATATTATTTTTCTCTATGATCTTACATAGTTTTAATAACTTTGAAAAGGGATGACCCCAGTTTGAATGATTTTCTTTATAAATACATACATTCTTGAATATTAATCATTAATATGCCATATTTATGTTGAAAAATTGTTTCTGGGAGTATTCAAAGCTTAATTTATAGCCATTGATTTTTTGAAGCTCAAGAGGAGTGTTCTTACTTTTAAAGGTTTTTACTCTTATTCTTATAATTAAAAGAATTCATTTCTATCTATTATTAAAAATTAATAAGGTTTTTTCAATTTATTGAAAAGTGTTCACTAAAAAAGGTCTTTTCAGCTTTAAAGATCTTTTTATGTTGAATCTATTTTTCCTTGAAATTAAGCAAAATGGTACTCATGCTAATTAAATCCATTCTTTTGTAAAATTTTCTGCTGTTCTTTTGAATACCTCATAATCATTCACACTCAATTCATTTTCTCCTGAATTTTCTATATACAAGCTTTCAAATAATTCAAGTAATAAAGTCTTACAGTTACAATTTCTGTTCAACCATATTCATCTTAGATCTCATTTATTTATTTAAATAGATTTTAATTTCTTCTTCTCAGTTTTGGCTAGTAGTCCATTTTTTTGATTATAAATTTCCCCTGAAGAAATTGAAAATAATCAACATGAGGAATTTTGAACCAAACAAAAATAAGCCTTTCTTCAAATTTCAAGTTTTTCTTTTATCTTTTACTGTTTTTTGGAACTTTAATTTTCATTATTATTTTGTGTGGTTTCTGTACATGTTTATATATACTCATTTTTTATTCAATGCTCAGAAAGAAGTAAATTTTTGTCTCCAATTTTTTCCCAATTTTTTAAAAATTTCCATTTTTTTTTATTTTTTGGAATTTTATTAAAATATTTCTAAATTTTTCCTATTGCTTTGATATAATTATCTTTTTGTATTTCATCATCTTTTCTTTTAGTGTTTTAAGAATTTTTTTTTTAATATTTTTAAAGTGTTGGTAAACACACGTAAGCTTTTAGTAAAAACACGTAAGCCCTTACGTGTTTTTACCAATTTATGGTAAAAACACGTAAGTTTCTGGTAAAAACACGTAAGTGACCTTAATTTTCAAAAAAAATTCCTCAGGCTCAGTTTTGAGGTTTTTTTTAATTTTTTTTTGCCATATTTTTCCCGACTTGGCATGTCAATAAGCACAAATTTTTTCAAAATTTATTTTTTTGCCAAATTTCACAAATTTGGCCAATATGCCAAAATGGCATATTTTTTTCAAAAATTCATTTAAAATCTTCCCACTTATGAATTTGCTTGATTTTTTTTTAAAATAAAGGGTTCAATGTGAAGAATAAAGAACCAGAATCCCATAATTTTGGGAATTTTTTTGGGTGGGACAAGTGAAGGCGCAAAAAGAGTTTTTTTTTCAAATGTTTTTTCCCGTCATTGTAATATGCTTATTTTTAAAAAGTGAATTTAATAACTTCCCACTTATGAATTTCCTTCATTTTTTTTTAAATTAAAGGGTTCAATCTGGACAATAAAGAACCAGAAGCTCATGAATTGGGAAAATTTTTTGGGTGGGACCACAAGTGAAGGTGCAATGGGTGTTTTTTTTCTTGTGTGTAATATGACTATTTTCAAGTACAAAAGTTCCACATGTTTGATAAAAAAGGAGGCTGAGGTGGGATTCAAGCAATAAAAATGACTGAGGAGGGGGATAATTGGCATAAATTGTATATACAAAAATCATTCAATCAGAATCAACCTCCAAAATAGTGGGTTTTTTCTGAGAGGGGGAGGAAGATTGGACAAATACAACATTCTGTGTTTCTTAAATTTATCAGCCCACCCCAGGGCTTGTTTTTGGGCATGAATCTCCCAGTTCACAGTAATGGGGGGGACTGGATAAAATTTAGAAATGATGATGTCCAATGGAACAAAATGAGCACAACTATTCAAGAAGCAGATGAAAATGGGGGGATTATCATTTGGAGGACAGAAATAAGGGAAAAAGGAAAAAGATTGGGCTGTGGAATAAAAGAAAACTGGTCTTTTATACTTATTTGCAATTGGATCCCCCATGTCAGGCATGGACATCCACTTGCTTTTTGGAGCCTGGCCAACATCTTCATACCATTCAATTCTTTCCAAATAAGAGGATACTGAGGGAATTAAGGTGTTCATGGCTTCATAAAGGTCTTGATTTTGGTGAATTTCTTCAGCAAAGTCACCTCTGACATCAGCCCATTCATCTTGAGTCTTGTAAATGAAGTGGGATACTGTTCTGTAGCCACAGTTTCCATCACCCTGGACATTGATGGCCTTGAAGGTGTATTTCAATATAAACTTGGGCAAGTCTTCTGAGCCAGTTATCTGATAACATAAGTTCAAAAAATGAATAAATATCAAAATAAACAACATAAAATTACATTAAAAAGAATCAGAAACTCACAAACAGCTTGGAGCATTCATCACTTGTGTGATAGTTGCTTTGACAATGCTCACAGGTCAGGTCAATTGCATCATAGATATTCAAACTGGTGGCAGGCTTGTGTGATTTTCTTTGTGATGTTTTGCTTCCAATTGCCAATCTTCTGGACCTTCTAAGGGTTACTTCTGATTTATTTAATTCAGTTGCTGAGGTGAGTGAATCTGATGAACTGATGGATTTAGACAATGAGTCCTCAGAATCTTCAGATGAGTCCACTTCCATAATTGGAGAGGGGACATTTGACTGGGATCTGGAAGTTGTTGTGCTGGTCACTTTTGATGGGGGTCTTCCTCTTCTCTTGGTTTGACTCTCAATGATTTCAAATCTTGAAGGTTCTCTTTTGTTTTTATTCTTGGCTCCTTGGGGTCTTCCACGGATATTCTTGCATTCTAGAGGGTCTTCATAATATTGATCATCCTCTTGACTCTTGGGAATTTGATCGAATGAGACTTTTCCAGTCAAAACATCTTGAAAATGTTGGAGTATTGGGGTGATTTCTGCCATTGGTCTTTGAAACAGGTCTTCCCCAATGTCTTCAAATATTTTCTTGGCTTCATTCTTTCTTTCTTTTTCAACACTTTGATCATCACCTTGAAAACCAGTCTGAGAAGAATATGACAAGTAAAATCAGTTAATAAGAAAAAAATAATAAGAAGAAAATAAAAAACCCTCACAGGCAAATTCAAATGCCACTGAGGATGGAAGTCTGATAATTCAAGCCTTTGGCGCTTGGCAACTGCCTTTTGGGTCTTATGCTTGCAAGGAATGCCTTTATAATTGTTGTATTTGTTGGTGCATTTTTCATTTGGAGGAAATTTTGTTTGGAAATTTTCAAAGGCAATCTGAAGAGCATAATGAGACACCTTGCCATTGAGGGCACAGATGTGTGGAGGAAAATTCTTGACATGGACAATCATTTCTTTGGAGATTCTGTTGATAATTTCAATAAATTGTTTTCTGAATGCCATGTGGAGTGCCCTGACTACCTCCAGGAGAGTACCAGTGGACTTTTGTAGCCAAAGTTTAACCATGGCATGGGCACCTTCAACTCTGGAGGTGGAGCCCACACCCAGGTGGCAATGGTGGTTTGTCCAGGCTGGCACATAATACTCCTTTAGAGGAAGCCAAGTATTTTCCAAATACTGCAAGACCTCAGCATTTTTAACTTGCTTTTGAAGCTTCTTCCAGTTGTCTTTGAAAGACTTTTCAGTGGGTGAATACATAAGCTGAGAAAAGAATCCCAAAGTCATTAATAAAGACAATAATAAGAAAAAGAGTGAAATAACATGAAATAAAATGAAGAAGTATATTACTTGATTCCAAAGGCCCATAAAATTTTCAAAATCAGTTCCATGACCAATTTCCTTCATGCAATGAGCAGATACATCCTTGTTGATGTGCCAAATGCATAGCATGACTTTGGAGTCTGGGAAGAGCTTCTTAATAGAGTTTTTCAAGGCCAGATCCCTGTCAATAACAATAACTGGGGGGGGACAAGATTGGTGTTGTTGAGGACCTTTTCAATGTATTGATTTAAGGCCCAAGTATATGAAGTTTCATTTTCATTCTTCATCAAACAAAAAGCCCCAGAAAAGGTCTTATTTGTTGAGCTGAATCCAACAATATGAAAAAGAGGCATTTTGTACTTATTGGTTTTATAAGTACAATCCATAAGAATGACATGAGGAAAGCCATGAAGAAGTTTTATGGCCAGGGGGTGAGTAAAAAACAAGGAGGTAATGTGTCCCTCAGAATCTCTTGCAGAGGACCAAACAAAATTTTCTTCTTTGAGAGTGTCAATAAGAGCATCAATGGGCCTTCTGCCTTGCAGTTTGTCTTTCTTTATTTTCTTGACTTGGTTATAAATGTCTTGAAGGATTACAGGCCTGTCAGACTCCCTCTGGCTGCATAATTGGGCCTGAATTTGCCTTGGCATGAGGAGTGATTCAGACATTTGAGCAATTTGGGATGTTTCTTGCTCATTGAATTTCCTGAAAGCAGGATGTGCCATGATATTTTCAGTGGCATCATGGCTATGTTCAGGATTTTTGACTTTAAGAGTCCAAGTGGTGCTCTTGGCATATTTCCTGGCATAAAGTCTAAAAGGACAGTCAAGCTTTCTTGAGGTGACTGTTTTGGAGGGGCTTTTGTTGGGATTTGGGGTGCCAGACCTATCACAACATATTTCAATTTGGTTGTGGGTCATATTGGACCTCAAGGTGGACACAGCATACCCCTGAGCCCTGGCAACATTATGCACATGTTGCCAAAGAAGCTCAAGGGTCTGAAATTCACCTTCAGTGGGGGGTTGGAGCATTTTTGAATGAAAAATATGTGTAAAAGTGAAAAAAAGGGGGGATTTGGGGATTTGGAATGGGGTAAGAACCTTTCGAAGTGTGAAAAAGAGGTGAAAAAAGGTGTGAAAAATGAACAGAAGGGGTTAAGAGTGAAAGAAAGTGGTTTAAATATGGGATTAATGGATGAGGGAAGGTAAAAAATTGGAAATTTGGAGGCTTGAAAGCAGGTTGTTGTGGTGGAAAATGCAGTCTTTGGGTGAAAAAAATAAAAAAAAGGGTGAAAAGCTTTGCAAAATGGCTTTGGTAATGCTGTTTTTCCAAAAAAAAAAATGGTTTGGGGTGGGGATAATGTGGATTGTTGGGGTGTTTGGGCTTTTTTTTTGGGGGGGGGGCTGGGAAAAAAAATCTGAAACAATTTGGAGTTAGAGAGGTTTTGTGGGGAAAAAACCTCTTTTGGGCATGTTTTGGCCCAATACAGGCATTTTTGTGTTTCATTTTTAATTAAAAATGGGCCCAGGGCACCCCTTACGTGTTTTTACCAATTTGCTTACGTGTTTTTACCAATACCCTATTTTTATTTCAATTGATATTTTTTTGAGTTTTTGTTTATTTTTCTTTTTTTCATTCTTCTATTTTGAGTTTGTTTTTTTTATTATTTTGTTCTTTGTTTCATTTTATTTTATTTTTTTCCTCTATTTTTTCCCAAATTTAGAATTCCTTCATTTTTAGTCTTACTCATTTTATTGGTTTTTTTTAATTTGATTTCTTTTTAAAATTTCAACTTCTTTTTGTTAAATTTAATTTTTTTTTGCAGTGTAAACACTCCAGATTTTTTTCAAATTTAAAAAATAAGAAAAAAAATTAGATTTCAATTTAAAAAAAATGAATTAAAATCTTTTTAAAAAAAATTCAAAACAAACAAATCACCAAACAAAATTTAAAGAAAAAAATTAAAAAAAAATAGGCCTGAAAAAATACCAAAATGAAATTAAAGCTGAAAAAATTAATAAAATTACAAATTCCAAAAAAATAAATAATAATTAGACAAATATTTGTAAAACTTGAAATTAAAAAATCTAAAAGACATAAAAATAAAATGTAAAAGACAAAAACAATTGAGATTGTAGAATTGCCAAATGAAAAAATTGGAAAAAATTGAAATTCAATGGAAATAAAATCAAAATGACTTAAAAAGAAGAAAACCTGACAAAAAGGTGAAATAAACAGATGAAATTAATAATTAAAAAGGGCTATAGATTTAAACAGGGAAAAAATAAGAAAATAAGAGAATTGTAACTCAAAAGAATTAGGGAAAATAGTTAAAAACCCCTACAAAAATTGAAAAGATAAATATTATTGCAATAATATTGATCAAATATGGAAATACTGTCACAGAAAATTAGATATAAAACAATAAATAATTAAAATTATGATGACATAAATTACAAACTGGCTCAAAATATTGTAGAAGCATAAACAATAATGTTTCTTTAGAAATTATTACATATATTAGAAGCCAATCATTTTATTTCAATAAATACCTTGGGATTAAAATATATTGAGTTTCAAATCGGCTTCAAATTCTACAGTTATATCCCAAAATCATTATGAGTTTTTTATAAAATCTGAAAGGCCAAACATAATACTTTTTTTAAAATGATTGAAAATTTGATAAAAAAATATTTCAATAAATATTATGTGTCAGTCAGTTGAATTAATAACTTTGAAAAAACTCTTAGTTTTTTCTCAATTCAGTAATTTATAATAAGACTTAATTTTGAAATAATTGCTTATCCAACTTGTGTCCAGCTTCACTCCAACCAAGCCAGTGAGTGTGGGTTGGACAAAGGTTTGAGCCAATTTTCAATGAAGGTAAAAACAAGTTTCGTCCAAAGCTCTAAAAAACCCAAAAGCCACCACAAAATGGTCAATAGGGGCAAATTTCTAATATGATCACTTCCAGAGGCATGATCATTTTCAAAGATGAAAGAACCTTTGACCACCTACCCTTTTATTCAAAAATTTCTAAGGAAACTACAAAGGTTGGTATTATCTTCTTTGACTCAGATCTCCAAAGAATTTATACTAAGTGTTTTACTGATATGAATTTTTTATTAGATTTCAAACTCTTACATAGAGACATTTATTGGAATATTACGCTATCCAAATTCCATAAGTATTCCACTTCAAAGATGCCTTCCATGAATTTTTTTTGAATCTCTGAAGCTATATTGTATAGTGAAGATAATTCAATAATTGTTTCTACTAGGCTGAAGAGCCAAAAAAATGGGGTTAAAAATTCACTTCATTTTCTTTGAAATTTCTTTTCCTTAATGAATAAAAAGTGACCATAGATCATTACTGTGAAATTATTTTGCATTTCATCTAACTTGGTAACAAAATATTCAAAAATCAAAATACCTTTCAAGATAAAATTACAATTTTTTCTGTATGAGAAAGTATCTTATTATGAAAAAAACTTATAAAGTGAATATACACATTTCAACCTTCAAATATTCCATTTTAAAATATATTCAGAGAAATAATTTTGGAATTAAGGAACAATATAATCTGTATTTTTTACATTTTTGGGTATTGCATATATATGGGTTGAATACTTAGTTGATAGAAAATATCAAATAAAAGGCCAGAAGAAAATTATAATTCAGAAATATATGTCAATTGATATATAGATTAATTTTGGAAATTCTGAGATAAGTTCCTGGATTAAAGGAATAATTTGAAGATTTTGCCACAGCTATGCAATTGAAAGATTACCTTCCAGGTCCCTTTTGAGGGGATTAAGATCTTGAGTGTCACCTTTTTATAAAAATCATTCATTTTAGAAGACTATATGAATATTAAAATTGATATCTTTGTGAAAATTCTTTATTTTTCCAACAAGAAACAGAAAGTTAAATTTAAATTTGTCTGCTAATTGAAAATATGGGAGGTGGAATCTTGGAAGCAGGATACTTTAGACCTTTTGTGATTAAGTAATACATATTATTTCAGAAGTATTCTGATTTCAAAATCAATTAGCTTCTTGAAAGAGATAAGTTGTACCACTAATTTGAGCTCATTATATTGATCTGAGTATGATCCCTACAGGTTTTGGAAGGCTATAATAATCAACAAATCACTTATTAGAGATGATTAATTGGAGGGAGAGTTTTCAAACTAATTGTATTCTTTACAAACCCAAAGAAGTATTAAGATAGGATTATTATTATTATTATTGTTATTATTATCCTCTTGATCAAGTGGTAAATATTTATAAGATTAATTTAATTTGTATGATGGTTAACTTATTTTATCAAGGTCATCCTTTTTTACTTCACAATTGGATCCTAATATTTATACACAAGGGCATGTTTTCTTACAAGAAATGTTTCAGCTTGTTACATACTATTCATAAATTGAATATTATGATTGTGCATCATACGATATCACAATGGTAATGAAGTTATTATTACTAATGAAACGGAAAAATAAAATAAATTGAAAATTGAATTGCAAGGATCTTTTTGGATAAAATAATTCTCTTGGAAAAAACAAGTATGAGAATATTTGATACTCATATCATGAAGTGGAACTTTTATTGGTATAATGACTTCCCTCAATTTAAATTTAATATTTTGCAAGAGCTTGCATATTGATACCTCATCTTCATATGCTGGAAAGCATAGCAAATATTTAGAATCCAAAAAAGATTATTTTTAATATAAAGAAGTTAAACAACTAAGTGTAAGATTTATTTTTTTGAATTGGTATTTTGATGGAGGGTTAGTAATGAACTAACATATCTCTCATTTGGGAAAATTATTACAGGATTTCTGATTTTCCTCTGGAAAATAGAATAATATTAAGAGCCTGAGCTAAATGTTATTCCCCAACCACAGTAAGGTATGATGAATTTTTTTTTCAATGAAAGTATTTCAAAAAATATTACCATGGAGTAGTTTATTTCAAACTTTTTGTATAAATTAAATTTTATTTGATATGGAAGGAAACAACTTTTGGTTCACAATGGCTCTCACGTTATTTCTATCATGGAAAAAAGGTGTGACAGTTATTGAAGCTTGTTCATTGGGAAAATGAGGGTGATGTTTGGTCCCAAGTTTTCAAAAAATACTTGATTAAACAGATAAGAAATAGAGAAATTTATACTTGGGAAATGTTTTGTGGGAGATATTTCTCTTGAATCTGATATTCAGAAAATACTTTCAAAAAACTTTCCAAATGAATGAAGAAGGACATGAAATATCTTTATTTGTGTTCAGCTTCTAGATATTCAGATAAGTTAAGCTTTTAGGAGAAAATTATAATGAAACATAAACATTTTGTTTACAGTCTTTGGAACAAGTGAGAGAAAATGACACTAAGGAATTTTTTCAAAGAGATATATTTCATAGTAAAGATCTACAGAATTGGAAAGCTTGGCATATGATGAATGAAATTTAAAAGAAAGAAAATAAATGAAAGGAAGTATATGATAGGAGGTCAGGAAAGAGGGTATTTTGATTCTGAGAATAATAAAAATATTCCATTACAAATAGCTTCATATTCATTTCAAGGTTTTTTATCTGGCTCTCAAAGTATTTTTTGGAATAAAGGATTATTTGGGATTTCCAGAAGTTGAATAATTAAATTGATTTTGTGAAGCATTGCTGAATATTGAAAATACATCTTGGAAGATTCCCAAATAATAATAGCAAGTTGGAAACTGGGTTGGACATGCTACCCCTGCTGGCAGGGATACCTTTTTTTTTATGGTGAGTATACCAGTTGGTATACCCAGAACCAAAAATAGTTACCAGAAGATAGTTACAGATAATTTTCAAAAATTACTTAAGAAACTATTTGAAATTAAAAAGAAAATTCAAAATGGAAAATAAACAAACAATATACAAAAATGTATTCAGGATCATTTTTGAAGATACCACATATTTCTGATGAATCCAAAGAGGACATTATCAATGAGAAAAAATGCAAGCACAAGAAGATATCTCTGCAGCAGAACAACTTAATCAATAATTTTTTCAAATTGAACAATAATTAATTTAACTCCTCAAGAAAGAAGGAGGAATAAAATGATCAAGGTTTAGCACAGGAAACCTCCCCATGGAAGGAACTACAGAAATGCCAAGAACTCACAGACAAAAAGGCTCACAATCACCATTATCAAATCCCATGTCCTCATAAACTCCATTAAATCCACAAATAACAAATAATCTTTCAAAGAGGGCTAATATTCACTCACAGGCTCCAAGCTCATGAAAAGAAACAATTTCTAGAATGTATACACGCATTGTAAAGATTAGAAAAAAGGATTATAATTTAGGGTTTCATGACAATGAATCAGAAATATTGATTAAAAAAGTGGGAAGTATATAGTAGATATTGAAGGAGGAAGTGGAAGGGATATAGAAAAACAAATACCCTTTTGGACCAAATATCAGGATATAAATTAAAATTGGATGTGAAGAGAAGAGGGGGAACAGTATGTCCTGAAAGGAGATAAAATCTGTACTAAATAGCTTGGATATTTACAAAGATCAAACAAGAAGGAGAAATGCAAAATATTACCTAATATATAAATTTTCATTGGGGAATATGAGCTCATTATTAATCATTTAAAAAGGTATCAACATATACAAGGAGATATTGATCACAATCAAGGAATGTTGGCTAGTCTTTCCTCACATTTTAAAGACTCCATTTTTGAAGAAATGATAAAAGATAAGCTTGTGGTACAAGCTTTGGATTGTGGTTGTATCATCCCAATATTAAAAGTCTTAAAGATATATATTCAACATGACTTGGAAGCCAAATTATCAATTCAATAGAAGGAATTCTCACAAGAAAGGTCACAAAAAACAAAGCTAGTTCTGGAGAGGAAATCTGGGAAGAAGTCTTCAAGAAAATGAAATTTCTTACTCATAAAGTTAAAAATACTGAGGGACAAGAGAATAAATAAAAGGATATGGAAAATAAATCAGTTAAGGAAGTATTCAATGAGCTCAGACAGCTTCCAAAAGTGGCTTAATCTCCAAACAGAACCTTAAAAAATGAATAATCAATAATACGTATCAGAGAATTAATAAAAAATCAAAGCCATTCAGGCAAAGATATCCTTTACCCCCCATATGTTCTGCTCAAATGGTTTTGAGACATCCACTCAAGTTTAATTACTTCTGAGAAGAGGGAAATTTCTCAATAAGATGTAATCATCTTATGCAATAGCTGGAAATAAATTGTTTTTAACCATGGAGGAATATATCTTTTTGAAACTTTTCAAGGGTAACCACAGAAGGCCCTGCATCTTCAAAAGAATTAGCTATAAATTTTTCTAAAGAACGAGAGGCATTTACTATAAATATTATGGAAAAATCAAATCAATCCTCAAAAAAGAAAGTGAAAAATAAATTGAGGAACACAAATGTTAGAAGGAAACAGCCATAGCTCAAATATAAGAATGAGGAAGCTAGAAACCTCCTCAAATATCACCATAAAATGAAACTCTTTAAATAAGTGTTGGACTTGCGCAGAAAATACAGAGAGCTGAAAGACAGGAAAGTCAAAGTCAGACTCAGCAAGAGAATAAGGATGAAAAAAAATCAATTAAAAAGAAGATACCAGGTGCCTATCATGAGGAAGATGAGGAATAAGAAGAAATAATATTTTTAATTACAGAAAAATAAAAGAAAAATCAAGAAGAAAATGGAAGAGATAATGAAAATATTGAAATAATTTCTAAGGAAAGGAATAAGGGGATAAAAAATGGGATTCACAAAGGATAGAATTAAAGAAAAAAGTAAAATTCAAATTTGATGATCCAAAGCCAATAATGGGACATGTGATTGGGAAAATACTTGAGCAAAAGATAAATATTACTCTTGAAGAAATATTATCAATGTAACCAACCTTTGTTGCTAAACAACAAGATCTAACCACTCAAGAAAAAGATGTGATCAAATAATCTGAAACATAAAATATTTCAGGAAGAGTACTTTAACTAAATCTAAGGGACTATGATAAACCAATATTACATTATGCATTCTTATTTTAAGTTTTGGAAGCACTTATTGGAAGAGAAGAATATACTAAAATGGTATTGGTTTAGACTTCTCAGAAATCAACATAATACCAGAGTAAATTTCAATTAAAGAAGCACTTACAAGTTGAAGATCAACATGAATCTCAGAGTAATTGGTGGGCATAAGAATTTTCTTTTGGACTCTCAGAGCTTAAACCAATTACTATGATTACAGGTGAAGAAAAAGAAATTCATCTATTGATAGACAAAGGAGCTGTACACACCATACTTAGAGGAAAAACTTTAGAAGATAATAATATTAAATTTGAATCTTCACACAAGCAATAAGAGATATTTTGTTATCCAGAGGAATATGGACAAAGATCATGTTTACCAATATGTAGCCCTCAAGCTATGGGCTGAAACATTTCTCCACCAAGAGGAATAGAGCTTTTTGCTTCTTTAAAAATTGGAAAATAGTCAATAAATAAAGGATAATCATCCAAAAGAAAAGAAAGATAGGAAAAAAAAATTTGATACTCAACAAGACTGAAAAAAAAACTTCTTGGACCAAAAAATTGTCACAGGGGCTCTTGGACAGAAAACAAGAGTGGCCTGGCACTCAGGAATCAAGAACTCACTTGGAAGGCTCCAAAAGGATTAAAGAGATAAAGCAGAATGAATTTCTTTAAGAAGGATAAGAGTAAGAATAAGGAAAAGTATGTCAAAGATAAGAAAGAATAAGTAAAGCCAATTTCTAGAGAAAATAAGAAATCCAAAAGCCAAGATGCCAACCAAGTGAGTCCCCAATTCACTGTTTCAACCTGCTAGAAAAGGAAATGGAATTAGTAAAGGATATGACCACCAATATCCACTGACAGGAAAAGAAGAAAGGCTCAAATGACTGACTTAAGAATAACAGTATTTACTTTAATAAAATGAAAATGAAATAAAGATAAAAATAAATCCAATGTATTAATTAACTGGGGAAAAAGTCCCCAGGTGATGAAAGGTGGCCAGTCTATGTGAAAAGCTGAGGGGCTGATCCTGGAAGGTGAGTCACCAGCTGTATTGTCTGAATTGGGCCAATACATTTCTGGCCATCTTGAGAATCAAACTGTGTGATTGAATTCCCACAGTGGAATATGAATTGGCCCAATTGGGCCAAGGACATACAGGTATGATTGATTGCTGCCTGTATGGACCAATTGAGCTGTCCAAGGAGTATTGAAGTACTTGCTGCCTTGACAACTGATTAGATGATGAATAACCTCTGAGAATAACTCTTGTAATAATCCTGAAATAATTGCCAACCCAACTCCTGCAGGGCCAGATGGTTGGGGTCCTTGAATAGTCTTCTGATAGCCGCCATGGATTGCCAGAATGATGAGCTGAAGAGTCCTCCTTCGAAATGGGAATTTTATTTTGGGACCTTTATTTGTAATCGTGGAATTTGGTCCTGAAAACGTCACCATTGAATTGCTGAGAAAAAATGGTGCATAATGGTATATAATACCATATATGCACCACTCCTGCAACCTTGAGTATGGGATGAATGGAGGAATGGGAAAAATCCCCCTTGAGTTGAGTGGAAGGATTGCTGATCTGATCTGGTGGTTACCAGAGGCCATGTACTGAAAAGTGGTCCATGGTGGTCCTTGGCCAAAATGGGTCCTGAGGGTCTTTTTGGCCATTTTGGGTTTGATGGGATTTGGGACCCACCTGGCCTTGGGGGCTAGTGGGCTGCCCCCTTTAGCCCCTTTCGGCCTCATTGTATTAGGCCAAAAGGGGCCTGATCGGCCCACAGACCGCAGGCCGTAGAGGCTGTAGGGGGCCTAAATGGCCCAAAAAGGCCATTTAGGCCCTAGACCCCCTAATGAAAAGGGGTGTCCCAAGGATGGTGGTTATGGCTAGGGGGCCCAGAAACCCCTAGGAGACAAAAGGACACCCCCAGGCCCAAAAACAAAGATAGAGGCCTGGGGGTTGGGGATATGGAAATTGGCCAGGGAGGCCAATGATGGCAGGATATGGCCTGAGGCCATAAACGGCCAGGGGAAGGTGCTATGGCAAAAGGGCCATATAACACCAAAGGGGGCCAATTGGCCATAAAATATATGGTGTGGCCAATTGGCCCCAACTTTGTTCCAGGCTGGATTGCCGCAACACCCATGAAGGAGGTTCATTACTTGTGGTTGTGACAAAAATACTCTTATCAGCTATTTTTGATGCAAAAAATGAGCTGAAAATTATAGCTCAGGAAATAGCCCTTAAAACAGGATTACACATAAGTCCTTACAAGGAAAAATTAACAGATAACTTTCTGAATGAAATTGATCAAATTGAAATTCTTGAAATCACTTTTGATAATTAAGAAAAATCTACATGGACTTAAACTCTTAGTATTTGATAATTCCAATCCAATAGTAGTTGAAGAAAGCCCTAGCATATCATCTTCATCAAAAGAGAGTATTTCACCTGAACCTGATATAAATTCCAAGGGGAAAGAGACATAAGATAGTGAATAAGTGGAATTATCAAAGAGAAAAGATTTGGACATGACCATAGAAGATGCAGAGAAATAGCTAGCACTTTATCTAAGGGGAATGAATGAAAAAGATGAAGGGGAGAGCCCACACAGGATATTTAAAATGGATATTAAGAAATACAAAGAAAATCTTGCAGGAATTGGATAAGATTATTTCAATTGATTACAAAAATAAACTGGCTACATTAGTTATATTTAAGACATTTTAATTGATGAAGACCAAAAAGATTACATAAATCAAGCCATGCGCGAAAAAATGCCAAGTAGTTGGAAAATGATATTGCCATAATTACTGAAGATGGAATGCTTCAAGCTGAGGATAGAGATATGAAAAAGAGGATTCAAAAAATAATGGAAATGGTTCCACAGGAAGGAAATTTGGTATAATAGAAAGATGAACTAATTTTATATCAACAAAACAGTGGAAATCGGAAAGATAAGCATAAGCGAAGAGGAATATTTGAAGACCTAGAAGAAGGAGATATATCAGAAAATTCACAATGGCTAGCTGTAATAAAAATTATAGATTGCAATCAACAAGTTGAAGTTAGAAATTAATTTCATGATGCCTATGAGCAAATTGGCTGTTTTTCAAATATCTGCCTTCCAAACTCAACTTATTTATGTAATTAAGATCAAGAAATTAGAACCAGGTTCACAAATGACACCCAGTATCCAAACTATATATATCCAAACATACAAGAGAATGATGAAAAGGAAGATTATGTAATACTTTCAATGATAAAATTTCAAGAACTGTATGATTATGAGCTAGATTCCCCAAAAATTAAAAGCAAATATATTTCAAGAATACCTGGATTGAATCTTAAAGATTGTCATTTCTTTGAGCTACTAGCCACCATTGGAATCAAAGTAAATTTAAAAAACCATTATTGGAAGAAGCCTTATTAATATTATCAAATGAAAATCAAAGTACTATATCACAAGATTCTATGGGATCAAGGGTATTTGAATCAAGATGGTTTGCAAATCTTAGGGAGAACTCTTTACTGGTGTTATTTTGGGTATATGTTTATCAATGAAGTGGAAGGTTTTGTTTCAGAATGGAAAGGAAATATGAAATGAGAGAAATACACCAGTATATTTGGTGAGATATTCAAAGACATATTTTTTCAGTAATTCACAACAGAATATTTATTATTTCTCAATAATAGCTTAGTTATTTCAATTTCCGATCCCCACTAAAAAAACAAAAAAAAACAAAAAAACCCATAAAAAATAGTAAAATAAGAAATTTCACCTCAAAGAATTTTTTTCTGATCTGTATGCATGAAAAGGCAGTGACCTTCTGCCTTACCAAAGGGCAATTTACATTCATTAAAATTAATTCATGAAAGAAACAAAAAACTTTCATCTAAAATATCCTTATCTTACAGGGAAGTTATTTCCTGCCTTATCAAAGAGAAATTTCAACTAATTCAAATCCCTTTAAAAACATGTTTTTTCAAGACTATTTCAGGTCAAGGGAAGATACCTCCTGCCATATAAAAGAGGAACTTCAATTGCTAGAATTTCTTCATTAAAAAACCTTCATATGAAATACTCTCATCTTTCAGTTTAAATAGCTTCCTCACTCATCAAATATTGATTATTATTTTATCTTAAATCTCAATAATATCATCAAAACTCACAGAACTGGGAAAGTCAAGGACTTTTAAGCTACACAGAAAAAATGGATGGGAATGGACTCTTGGTTGGAATAAAGAAGGATGGATAGATTTAAATTGAAAGGTTGACAAAAGTGACAAGGAAGATGATTTCTGGGAAAAATTAATTGTTGAAGAAGGAGAGGATTTCTTTTCCAATATGAATTCCATACTTATAATTTGAATAATTGGTCTATTTTTCAGAAGAACTTCAAAATAATCAAGAATTTCACATCTGGAAAGAGATTCTGGTATTTTCTCTTTAAATATTGGAATTTTTGAAATTACTCACACCTGAGGGTATTAAAGTAAATTTAGGGAAAATATATTGTGAAGAGAATACATCAACAGATGCATAATGTGAAAGAAAGAAATATTTTGGTTATTTTGAACTTAAAGAGGACTTTTGTTGGGACCTCCTTAAAATACCAGAAGGAGGAATTCTGCGGAAGTGTGTAAATTATTTAATAGAAAATTCCAACTAGGATGCTTTAAGGTAAAATTTGTTTTTACCTGGAATTATCAGCCTCAAGTTTCATAATTAAAATTTCAACAAGGAAAATTGTAATTTGATGTGAGAAGACTTATTTGTTGAAAAAATTAAAGAAGAAGAAACAAAATTTACATCAAGAATCAAGAAAAATCTCATAAAAATGATTTAAAAATATATCATTAAAAGCTAAAAAAGAGAAATTTCTCTCATTCTTATTAATTTCTTACCAAATTAATCAGAAAAGAGAAAAACCTTTGAGATGTATAAAGTATCAAAGACAATATTCCAAGCTCAGGATTGGAAGGTTCTTTTCCAATATATAATTATCTTCATTTTGATTCAAAGAATAAAAATGAAAAAGAAAAAGAAAAAGAGGAGTGGTTATCTGTTATTCCACCTCAAATCAAAATAAAACTGCACAAGTTTGGGGAAGTGTGAGCCTATTTGTCTTAAATAATTTTTGGGTATTGGCAAAAACATGTAAGAGCTTATGTGTTTTTACTAAAAACCTATGTGTTTTGGCCATAAATTGGTAAAAACACGTAAGGGGTGCCCTGGGCCCATTTCGAATTAAAAATGAAACATAAAATGCCTGTATTGGGCCAAAACATGTCCCAAAAAGGGTTTTTCTCCCCAAAACCCCTCTAACTGCCAATTGTCTCAGATTTTTTTGCCCTGCCCCCCCAAATAATCTATATTATCCCCACCCAAACAATTTCTTCTTTTGAAAAAAATTATTACAAAAGAAATTTTGCAAAGCTTTTCACACTTCTCTTTCTTTTTTTCCCCCAAAGACTGTATTTTCCACCACAACAAACTGCTTTCAAGCCTCTAAATTTCCAATTTTTTACCTTCCCACAATTAAACCACTTTTTCACACTCTTAACCACATCTTTCAATTTTTCATACCTTTTTTCACTTTGTTGTCACCTTTCAAAATGCTCTTACCCCATTCCAAATCCCTGAATTCCCTTTTTTCAAATTTATACATCTTTCTCACTCAAAAATGCTGCAACCCCCAACTGAAGGTGAATTTCAGACCCTTGAGCTTCTTTGGCAGCATGTGCATAATGTTTCCAGGGCTCAGGGGTATGCTGTGTCCACCTTGGGGTCCAATATGACCCACAACCAAATTGAAATAGGTAGTGATAGGTCTGGGACCCCAAATCCCAACAAAAGCCCCTCCAAAACAGTCACCTCAAGAAAGCTTGACTGGCCTTTTGGAATTTATGCCAGAAAATATTCCAAGAGTACCACTTGGACTCTTAAAGTCAAAAATCCTTAAAATAGCCATGATGCCACTGAAAGTATCATGTCACATCCTGCTTTCAGGAAATTCAATGAGCAAGAAATATCCCAAATCACTCAAATTTCTGAATCACTGCTCATGCCGAGGCAAATTCAGGCCCAATTATGCAGCCAGAGGGAGTCTGACAGGCCTGTAATCCTTCAAGACATTTACAAACAAGTCAATAGAATCAAGCAAGACAAACTGCAAGGCAGAACGCCCATTGATGCTCTTATTGACACCCTCAAAGAAGAAAATCTTGTTTGGTCCTCTGCAAGGGATGCTGAGGGACACATTACCTCCTTGTCTTTCACTCACCCCCTTGCTATGAAACTCCTTCATGGCCTTCCTCATGTAGTTCTTATGGATTGTACTTATAAAACCAATAAGTACAAAATGCCCCTTTTTCATATTGTTGGATTCAGCTCAGCCAATAAGACCTTTTCTAGGGCTTTTTGTTTGATGAAGAATGAAACTGGGCCCTCATATACTTGGGAATTAAATCAATACATAGAAAAGGTCCTCAACAACACCAATCTTGTGCCCCCTCCAGTCAATTTTATTGACAGGGATCTGGCATTGAAAAACTGTCTTAAGAAGCTCTTCCCAGACTCCAAAGTCATGTTATACATTTGGCACATCAATAAAGATGTATCTGCTCATTTCATGAAGAAAATTGGTCATGGAACTGATCTTGAAAATTTTATGGGCCTTTGGAATCAAGTAATATACTTCTATCTTTCACTTTATTTCACTTTTTTGCTTATCATTGCTTATATTAATGACTTTGGGATTCATTTCTCAGGTTATGTATTCATCCACTGAAAAGTCTTTCAAAGACAACTGGAAGAAGCTTCAAAAGAAAGTGAAAAATCCTGAATTCTTGCAATATTTAGAAAATGCCTGGATTCCTCTCAAGGAGTATTATGTGCCAGCCTGGACCAACCACCATTTCCACCTGGGTGTGGGCTCCACCTCCAGAGTTGAAGGTGCCCATGCCATGGTTGACATTTGGCTCCAAAGGTCCACTGGTACTCTCCTCAAGGTAGTCAGGGCTCTCTACATGGCATTCAGAAAACAATTTATTGAAATCCTCAACATAATCTCCAAAGAAATTATTGTCCATGTCAAGAATTTTCCTCCACACATCTGTGCTCTGAATGGCAAGGTGTCTCATTATTCTCTTCAGATTGCCTTTTAAAATTTCAAAACCAGATTTCCTCCCAATAGAAAATGCACCAACAAATACAAAAATTATCAAGGTATTCCTTGCAAGAATAAGGCCCAAAAGGCATTTCCCAGGCGCCAAAGGCTTGAGATATCAGATTTCCATCCTCAGTGGCATTTGAATTTGCCTGTGAGGGTTTTTTTACTTCAAATTCTGAATTTTTTCCTTATTAACTGATTTTCTTTGTCATATTTTCCTCAGACTGGTTTTCAAGGTTATGATCAAAGTGTTGAAAAAGAAAGAAATAATGAGGCCAAGAAAATATTTGAGGATATTGGGGAAGACCTTTTTCAAAGACCAATGGCAGAAATCACCCCAATCCTTCAACATTTTCAAGATGTTTTGACTGGAAAAGTACCATTTGATCAAATTCCCAAGAGTCAAGAGTATGATCAATATTATGAAGACCCACTAGAATGCAAGAATATCTGTGGAAGACCTCAAGGAGCCAAGAATAAAAAAAATAGAAACAAAAGAGAACCATAAAGATTTTAGATTATTTAGAGTCAATCCAAGAGAAGAGGAAGACCCCCATCAAAAGTGACCAGTACAACAACAGCAAGATCACAGTCAAATTTCCCCTCTCCAATTATGGAAGTGGACTCATCTGAAAATTATGAAGAATCTGAGGACTCATTAACTAAATCAATCAGTTCATCAGATTCACTACCCTCAGCAACTGAATTAAATAAATCAGAAGTCACCCTTAGAAGGTCCAGAAGATTGGAAATTGGAAGCAAAACCTCACAAAGAAAATCACACAAGCCTGAAACCAGTTTGAAAATATATGATGCAATTGACTTGACCTGTGAGAGTTTTCAAAACAATTATCACACAAGTGATGAATGCTCCAAGCGTTTTGTGAGTTTCTGATTCTTTTTAATGTATATTTTACTTGTTTATTTTGATATTTATTCATCTTTTGACCTTATTTTATCAGTTATCTGGCTCAGAAGACTTGCCCAAGTTTATATTGAAATACACCTTCAAGGCCATCAATGTCCAGGGTGATGGAAACTATGGCTACAGAACAGTATCCCACTACATTTACAAGCCTCAATATCAGTGGGCTGATGTCAGAGGTGACTTGGCTGAAGAAATTAAACAATATCAAGACCTTTATGAAGCCATGAACACTTTAATTCCCTAATTATCCTCTTATTTGGAAAGGATTGAATGGTATGAAGATGTTGGCCATGCTCCAAAAAGCAAGTGGATGTCCATGCCTGACATGGGGGATCCAATTGCAAATAAGTATAAAAGACCAGTTTTCTTTTATTCCACAGTCCAATCTTTTTCTTTTTTCCCTTATTTCTGTCCTCCAAATGGTAATCCCCCCATTTTTATCTGCTTCTTGGATAGCTGTTCTCATTTTGTTCCTTTGGATATAATCATTTCTAAATTTTATCCAGTTCCCCCCATTACTGTGAATTATGAACTTCATGCCCAACCACAAGCCCTGTGGTGGGCTGATAAATTTAATAAACACAGGATGTTATATTTATCAAATCTTCCTCCCCCCACAGAAAAGACCAACTATTTTGTAGGTTGATTCAGATTGATTGATTTTTGTATATCCAATTTATGCCAATTGACCCCCTCCTCATTCCTATTTTTTGCTAAAATCCCACCTCAGTCCCCTTTTTTATGAAACATGTGGCACTTTTGTACTTAAAAATAGTCATATTACAAACAAGAAAAAAACATTTGAAAAAAAAACACTTATTGCGCCTTCACTTGTTGTCCTGCCAAAAAAAATCCCCCAATTCATTGGCTTCTGGTTCTTCACTGTCCAGATTGAACCCTTCATTTTGAAAAAAATTGAAGGAAATTCATAAGTGGGAATTTTTTATATTAATTTTTGAAAATAGTCATATTACAAAGATGGGAAAAAAACATCTGAAAAAAAACTCTTTTTTGTGCCTTCACTTGTCCTCCCAAAAAAAAGCCCAAAATTATGGGCTTCTGGCTCTTTATTCTCCAGATTGTCTTCTTCAATTCAAAAAAAATGAAGGGAATTCATAAGTGGAAAGATTTTAAATGAATTTTTTTAAAAAAAATATGCCATTTTGTCAAACTTTCCAAATTTGACGAATTTGGCAAAACAAGAAATATGAAGAAATTTGTGGATATTGACATCCCATGTCGGGAACATATGGCAAAAAAATATATATAAAAACCTCAAAACTGATGCTGAGGAATGTTTTTGAAAAATGAGGTCACTTACATGTTTTGGCCATAAATTGGTAAAACCACATATGTTTTTGGTAAAAACATGTAAGAGCTTACGTGTGTTTACCAACACCCTAATTTTTTAAGAAACAAAACAAAAAAAACATCATATTGGAATATATTTAGAAGATTATGTATTTATTTTTATTGGCATTGATCACTGAATGGATATTACCAGAATCAATCAAGATAAAAAATTAAATAGCCTATTATTAGCTGTACTAAAAAGTAGGTGTTTCAATAATCATCATTCTCACCCATATTTTTATTAGTGCTCAATATTCTTGAAAAGAAACAAGCTTAGAAAAATTATCATCAAGGAGTGGATACAACATATGATCAAAATATAAATATGAGACTTTTATATCACTTCATAATCCATTAAGAAACAGAAACAAATTATTCTACTAGAAGAGAATCAGCAAAAAGAAACAAATTACAATTTTAAGCATTAACAAATTCATTTTAATTTATCCTCAAAATTCAATTTCTTTATCATTATTAGAAAGAAAAGCAACATTTAGAAAACCATAAAAAAGAAAACTTAAAAATCTCAACCATCATTTATTTTGAGGAACTTGAAAGTTTCAGCTACAAAAAAACAAAATGAAGTGAAAATAATCCTTTAAAAAAAATTATCAATAAATAATTCAAAATTAATAGAAAAATACCATACATACAAAACTGAAGTTACTTAGAAAAATCAAGTATGTAAAGAGTATTTTCTATTGATATCATTTTGCTTTATTTTTGTAACAGCCTTGGGATAGGTTTTCTGAGAAGTATAAGGTGTCTCAGCAGAAATTGGGATGGAAAAGTAGGAAGAATACAATTCTTTGACTTCATCAATATTAGGATTATTGGAAGAATTTGAAGGGGGAAGAGTAAAGTTCATTCAGGAAACTAGAATTGTCTTCCAATTTGATATACTTGGGTGATTTAAATTCACCATTCAAAGAACATTTTGGAGAAAAAGTCTGAAACAATGTTGTTGATTCAAGCTTAATACGTGTTGAAGGAGCATCAAGACCATAATTAAAGAAAGGTGGTGATAAAGCATCAAAAACAATAGCTCCAGGACTACCAAGAGCCAAAAGAGAAACAATGTTGAGGATCTTCAATTGAACAGACTTATCCGTTGAAGAATTCTTTTCAAAACTTTCTAATAAATCATCAACATCTAATGGTTCAAGGGCTAGAGAATATTTTCTTTCTGGGTACCCTAAAGAAGAAAAATAACAATCGATCTGGCTTAATGGAAGTGAAGATGGAAAAAATGATAAACTATTCCAATCTGGGGGAGTATGAATATGTTTTGTAGATTTTAAAGCAGGAGGAGAATCAGGAAAAAAAGTTCAATCCCATCACCAATCAAGGCAGCAGACTTATTATTGAGGAATTTTGAAGATGGATAATCCATTAGTTTAGTAACCAACACTTAGAAATTAGATTAAAATAAGAAGTGTGGAAATTTTTGATAATAAAAAGACAAAAATTATAAAGGGAACATAACTCTTACATATCAAAATAATCTTCAACAATTCGCCACCAAGATTAAGAAAAGGCAGATCATTCAATTCCATTTAGACAATCTTACTTCCAAGTTTAATTTATGCAAGATCTACAAGCCTAAAGCTCTGAAAATAATGATAGCTATTCAAGCCACATATCTACATCTTAAATCTCTACAAAAAGAAATTATTATAATGGAATATTCTCACCAACACAGATAATGAAGCCACAATTAGTAGCACAAGGAAAGAAAATGTAAAATGAATGTTTATCCTTATCATGAGATCTGATACAAAAAGAAGAAAAACAACAACTCCAAATCAATAAGATATTCTTATCAAGTGGATATAAGAAGGATTAAAAAAACTCAATAGTAAAAACAGAATAAAGACAATGAGAAGAAGCAGAAAGAAGCTTTCATACTGGATGAGTAGTTGAAGCCCCAACACATTGGGTTTAGTGAGTCTTTCACAGGCAATAATCCTATGAGAAATTGAGGATTTTAGTTCTCAAATTATAATGAAATTTGAGTGCCATAAATCACACCAAGTTTCCAAATGTCAATTAATTTTACAGAAGTGGAGAATCCCAATTATACCAAGTTAAATCACCAAGATGGCTCAAGGCTCAGAATATGCTACCCAGAACAGTTACCCTATTTCCAAAACTGACAGGTCCAGCAGCAGAAAATACTACCAGATGAGGGAACTGAACCAATTTCAAATTTGGGAAGTTTAAAAGAAAATTGAATGAATAACCACTACCACCACTGGAAATAAGCTTTGGTTCTCTGGACAACCATGCACAGTAGTTCTCATCCCTATGTCAGGGTGGTTTTATGTGTGGTGAAGAGGTAATTTTTCAGAGATAAAAGGATTTTTTCCAATCAATCATGAAAGTAATTTTTCCGTTTAGCATTTTTTAAACTTCAATTGAAATACAGATATTTGGGAATCTAGAAAAATGTGTAAGCCAACCCAAAGGGGTCTCTTTCTTTGACAAATCTAACTTTTTGGATGTAAAACTTACAGCTTACCCTTTCATCAGATTTTTTAATCTTTTTCTCCCAAAATTGGATAATTTCTCAAGCTCTTAAATTTATATGTATGTTTCTAATTCCTTTTGTAAATGAATTCTTCTTTTACCAGTATCAAAGCTTCTTTATTCATTCTTTAACACCATTTCCAAGCTCTTTCTTCTCATTGTAGTTATACACTTTTTTCAAACTATTGAACCAACATGCTAGTACAAAATACAAACAATGCAATACAAAAATATTTTTCAAAAATGCTTACAGAGTTACGAAATGATAACACGTATAAAGACAAAATATTTCCTCAGCTTTCCAAAAGGGCTCAAATCATGGAGCGTCATCTTAGAGTAAATCAGAATCTAACCCAGTTGACAATACAGTAAGTAATCATAAACAGTGGCCAGGAGAAAAAGTACTGAAAGGCCAGAAACATATGAAAAAATTATTAAAAATACAGTTTGAAGATTAATAAAGGGAAGAAGAATACTTGTAATAAGTCTCAGCCTTCAAATAAAAAACCACAAGCTCAAAGAAGATCCCCCTTCAAATGGTTACAATGTATCATCCAGCTGTCACATGTTGGAATTTGATCTAAAACTTGCCAGTATTAATCAGTCTTTCAACTGGTTTAATACCCTGTTGGCAAGAGTCCCCTTTGCTGAGGTCTGGCAGACAGCATTGTGAAAATCAACCAGTTACCAATGTCACGGGTTTGATTCCTGTTGGAGACAAGAGGTGGTCTCAATCAAACAACCAGAAATTGCTGGGTTTTCCGCTCCATTGGCGTACGAGGGTTCCTTGTAGGCTCCTGTTGTGACTAATGTAACTCCATGAGGGTGACATGGGTAATACCATCAGCTACATGAGCTTTGGGATGCAGTGCCCTAAACCTGGGGGTACTGTCACATGGTAGAATGTGATCTAAAACTTGCCAGTATTAATTGGTCTTTCAACTGGTTTAATAGACTTTTTGGAAAGAGTTCCCTTTTCTGAGGTCTGGCAGACAGCATTGTGACACCAGCAGGCTTCAAAAATACTAAATTAAGATCTTTATCTAAAGAGAAGTTTTTAGCCATTATATATTTATGTAAATTATTTTTAGGAAGAAGTTTATTTCCATATCAAAATGTGATGGGTACTTGTTGAAAAAGGGGCTGTCCCAGTGGCTCAAAATCCTGACCAATTTCAATGAACAACCAAGCTCAGTATACAATGAAGTATGTAGAATTTGTGCATTGAAAACTTTTTTTCACCTAGCAGTTGGTGGTATATATATATGAACATTCATATGAGCTCCAAAAATGAATTTCAGCTTTTAACTAAGACTTTTTACCATTATGTCCACTATTACCGGTCAAAAATATTCAAAAAGGAAAACACTTTCTTTATTTTGAAGGGAAAGCCATTCCAGCACCATGTGAGAAAGTGAGTGAGGTTAATAGGATTATAAATACTTATTTCTCCTTGTTCACCATTTTTTTATAAAGAAATTTGTTATTCAGGATCCAGTCTTTCTGTGGCTCAAACGTTTCCAAAGCACTACTTATGAAAAATCAGCCCTGTTAAGTCTCATAGCAATGAGGAATACTATGCTTCCAAAGAGATTTAAATCTCCCCAAACCTCCCTTTAAGATCTCAAGAAGAAAACATTTTTCTCAAAAATATGGATGAAGTAATCAAGAAGACCAACAAAGACGATGGAAGAAGAGTTCAACATTGGCACCAATTTCATATAGAAAATATACCAATAACCATATTTCCAAAATCTCCAAAGGG
This sequence comes from Austropuccinia psidii, assembly GCA_023105745.1. Taxonomy (NCBI): domain Eukaryota; kingdom Fungi; phylum Basidiomycota; class Pucciniomycetes; order Pucciniales; family Sphaerophragmiaceae; genus Austropuccinia; species Austropuccinia psidii. The sequence continues at coordinate 49,092,751 of JALGQZ010000009.1, forward strand.
CTTATGTATGGATTTCTATTATGTGGATTGATTCAACTCAAAGCTTCAAGAACAGCTGAAGAACATTTCTTAAATTAATAATTTCACTTTATTAATTGATCCATTGAGCTCGCTTGATTTTAAATTTAATAATGAGAAATTTGGCGATTGAAATTTTACAAATGTAAACTGGGATAATTCCACAAAATAATATTCTCTGGACATTTTGGAACAAGGATCAGAATTCAATCATGACTCTAGAGATTATGAAGAAATTATTTAACATGACTTTTCAGAAGAAAACAGTGAAAATGAAGGAACGGAAGACCACACAAATTGTCAAACCACCACTGAAAAAGGAAAAGAGAAACTTATTTAAGATGAGCTCGATGAGTACAAAGAAGATATTGATATTGAGACTTCTAACAGATATGGCTATGTGGGTGGAATATCTGGAGAATAATGGTAATCTTGAAAATGGTTCTTATTTCTCCTTATTGTTTTGTGAATAAAGTTCTAGCCTATATTGTGTTGAGTTTTTTGAATTTTGACATAAAACATTTTTTTTAAATGATATAATTCTACAATTTTTTTTATAAATGGTGTATCAAGCTTACAGAATTCCTTGAAATGTGAGTTAACATATTTTTACTTCATCTTTTTATTTAAGTGACCTGAATTTGGTTGAATTAAATTCATTTATATATTGAAAAATTAGCAAATATTAAGATTCTTGCAAGGAATTACAATATTCTTGATTATTATTTGTTAAAATTATTAGAAAAGAGAGAAAATCTGTGTCACATTTCCATTGCTTCATTATTGTAATTCTGCATATAAGGTACCAAAGATATTGATCATAAAAGGTATGCTGGATATTTTTGGTCTAGTTACCATGCAGGAAGTGCACAGTATTCAACTGTATTTATTTAATCTAAATCTATATAATTTTTTCCCCAATGAGCCATGCTTGGACCACACAAATTTTCCCAAATAGAAGATTTACTTTCAGATGAACTTGAACAGGCTAAGAACATTTTATCTTTACAAGTATCTATTTGGAGTCTCCTGTTAGCCCAATAATTCCTAAAACATTTCCATCAATACTATACTTAAGCATATCATTGGGCCTTTTTTTGATATCTTCCTACCCATTGAACAACCTAGAGATCTCAGTTTTTTTTCTTCATTCAAAATAATTTTTGCATTATCTGGATGTGGGACCTTGCTGTATTGGCGTGATTCCTATTTGAAACCCTTTCATAGCTTCCAAATAAGTCTATAATCATTTTTTACTATTATAAATTTTCTTTTGTTCTTCCTTTGCAGAAATATCCTCCTTTTTGGCCTTCACTCTCCGAAGCCAACGAAGACAATTAACTATCAAGATACCAAAATAATCTATATTAAGATTCTTTCCATAAGATGTCATAAGAATCAAGAAAAACAGATCTCAAAATACTTTAATTCATTTTAGCCTTCAGATTCCACAATACACCAATCATCCTCTCACCTGGAAATTCCAAACCCCAAGTAGAGGCCCTCAACATTCTAATTGCTCAGGTATGTGCAGTTCCTGATGGTGATTTGGGAACACAATTTGAGCTATCTGTGTGTATCTTTTGTGTTACTCTCCAAAACGCTTACAGTTTTCTGAATTTATTATCTTTGAGCTTACTATATTTGTGCATTAAAAGAATTGAGCTTATGTTTTCAAGGATATATCCATCAATTCTCATTTTTTTGATCAATGTTTCAAATCTAATAGTACTTTGCAAATCCTCTAAAGGAAACTTAATCAAAAATGAATAATTTCATTCACTTTCCTTAAGCTTTCCATTTTGAGAGCTTCCTAGTCTTCTTGGCATGCGAGTCACTCCAAAGGGGACAACTACTTCACTGATTTCTAGTAGTATTCTCTTTTGAATTTTTTTGTGAAGTACTCCACTTGTTTTGAGAAGATCTTCATCTTAACTTCTTTCTTCACTAGTGAATTCATTGGCTTTCTCTTTGATATTCTTTAAATCTTATATTATATTTATTTATATCCCATCAATATTGAAAGTGGTGTTGTAAAACACCCTGATACAAATTGTGCATAACACCTAGAAAAACATTATTGACAGGATTCCAATATTTAATCTGGTTAATCTCAGAACATTGAACCCCATTTTCATTCACTAAAATGTTTCCTAAATTAGTTCCTTTTTCATAGCTCCATTGATAAAAAAGGGAAATTTTATTAGCTGTTCTTTGGAGGTTTGCAATACCCATTTTTTTTGAATTATTCTTGTACATATTGGACCAGGAGCAAAATTCATTAGAAGAATGAGAGGAAAATCCTGAGAGCTTTTTTTGTTGCAACAACATCACCAAGTAAAGCACACAAATTCACTACTATATTCCAACCTCCACTATATTGATGTGTTTTTAGTTATGAATTTTGATTCAATTCAAGTAGTTTTTTAACAAGTGGCTTCAAAATGTTTCTGATGGTTATCATAATTGTCTTTTTTGGTTCTGTAATGATTCCTAAAGGGAAGGTGTGTCATGTTTTGTATCATAGTTATGGGGTAAATCCAAGAAGTTAAGATAAAGAGCTCCTAATAAAACTGTTTTACCAGCTATTTGATTTCCCAAAGGATAAACCCAAACCACAGATAATTAAAACGCTATGATTAGTGGGTTTTCTTTATGTTGAAGTGTATTATTGATACCCAATAGTAAGTATGACCAAGCCTTTGGGCTACAGCAATTTCTTATTTTGAATGATTGTTTTTTAAGTTTTTTAGACCACTCTTCAACTGATAGTTCCACATTTGAAAATCTTAAAAATCATCCCAACCAGTTTCTAAATCAATAACTGATAAATGCACTTATTGGATTGGTTGAATTATTCAGCTTTTTTATTGTTTTGGATACTGTTTAGAAATAAGCTTTATATTATTAATAAAATGATAATTTTTCCACTCAAAGAGCTTGCCCCACATCTATATATGTTGGGTGTGACTTGATATGTGCATTCCAAGGGTGAGGTTTCAATTTCATATAATGAATAACATGACTGACAGCAAACATTAAAATCAAGCTCTACATCAATTTGAAGCGTTTTTTATTGTAAAAAGTTCTTTTCAAGCGTTTTCTTAATTTCAATACCTTTTGGAGCTTGAAAAAAATACCAAACTATTTGATAAAGGTGATAAACTGCTTTTTGACATCTATCTTTGCTTAATCCACAGACAAAGTACAACCAAGCCACAAAGGATAATACAAGATTTATCAATATGTGTTGAGAGTCAGTTATTCATTTATAAGACATTGATATATACTAAAATATTAATTACAGTAATCTATACTACTTGGCTTCTTAGAAATTCTAACAGAGTGGAATTAATTGGTTTCTTAATTGACACCTTCTTTTCTTCTAACCAGAATTTCTTTAAACTTCTTAAGCAAAAGCTCAACCAAACACTTTTCCAAGTTTCTCTTTCAAAGCTGATATTTTTTGACGTGATACCTTCTCTGATCTTTGGGATTAAAATACATCCCTTTATGCACATTCCCTGACTCATTGATAAATTTATGCTTGATTCATTTCTGAAATTGTAAAATTTACAGATTTATCTCCATTTTTATTGATAGAATTAGAGATAAACTATATTTTTGAAGCAGATGAAATTTTAACAAACTTTTATATAAAATAATTCTAACAAATGAACATTTAGATTTATTTTCTCAAAATTATGAAAGCATATCATTTTGAAGTAGGGCTACTCAAATTGAGGTAGATCATGAAAAAGAATTACTTGTTTTTCATTTGCATAATGGCTTGTGATATACTCCTGAGCTTCTTTTTGTTGACTAACCTTTCTTGATAAGGTTTCTTTTAAATTTCAAATATGCTGAAATAAAGGTGTACAAAGGCAGGAAAAAAACTGATGAGAGTTTGAGTTCTGCTAAGAAAAAGAAAACTAAAATTAAGTGAGTGCACATGGTCTTCCATAAAGCTATTCCAGAATTCTGGAGGTGTACACTACTTCAGGTAATAAAATCACTTTTCACAGGGGATCTTAGAAATGAGGAGGGCTTGGCACTTAGAAAACTTGAACTCACTTATGGAGGGCTCAAGGATGTTATAAGATTGAATAAACTTAATAGTGTAATTAAGATATAATTTCTAATTAAATAACTATAAGAAAGCAGCAAAAATAAAGATAATAGTAAAAAATAAAAGAGCCAACCACAAACAATTCCAAGTCCACTGTTTCAACCTGTCAGAAAGAAATATAAGGGTTGCTAAGGATATGGCCACCACAACTCTACTGAACAGGTGAGGAAAAGGCAAAAACCAGATTAAAACCAATAAATATAATATCACAAAATAAGAATAAAAAGAAGATTATTTATCAAATGATAAATCAGATATATTAATTAATGGGGGAAAAGTCCACATGGGGAGAAAGAGGGGCTGGTATATGTGAGAATCCACCAGCCCTGATCCAAAGAGTCAATTTTCTTGAGAGGAATCTTTATTTGAATTGATTTGAATAATACAGCCCCTGTATGGATGTGCAGGGTCTGTAAAAGAGGTGTGGTGGAGTTGGGTGATCATACATTTTCAGGCTTGTGAATCCAAAACTGTATTTGGAATATCTAGCTTGTACAAGTGTTGACAGGCTGTATTGATGTACCAAGCTGTATGCATGTTTCATAAAGGAGATTTTCCAAAATTTATTCCTGATAAGCATACTGGATTTGCTAGTTTCATGAGTTTGAGTGGCTTTAAGGTTGAATACCCTTACCCCTGATAGGGGCTGTGACATTACTCCACACACAAACAACTCAATCAATAAATTTCAAATTTTGCAATAAAAAATAAAATGAAATTTCAACCCAAAACAAAAAAGGAAAAATTATATCTATATAGGAAGCCTTCTAATCATCAAATAATAAAATTAATAATGAAGGCTAAAAGTAGTCCTTGTACAACTTTAAGCTTTGGGGTTGTCCCCAGGAAGCTCAAACTAGTCATTTTATGACTTTAAACTACAGGTCAGAAACCTTAAGACTACCCTTATCCCTTGTATGACTTTAAGCTTCAGGGTGGTAACCTGAAGGCTTAAATTAGTCTTTGTATTACTTTACACTTCAGTGTACTTCCCAGAAAGCCAAAATTAGTCCTTTTATGACCTTTAACTGCAGGGTGGAAACCTTAAGGCTGAAAAGAAGTCCATGTATGGCTTAAAACTACAGGGTAGAACCCTGAAGGCTAAATTTCAGTCCTTGTATGACTTTAAGCTTCATGGTGGTTACCAGATGGTCAAAATCAGTCCTTGTATGATTTTGAACTTCAGGGTGATTCCCAGAAATCCAATATTAATCCTTGTATTAATTTTAACTTTAGGATTTTGTATACCTGATATACTGGGTTTTATCCACCTAGAGGTAAAGTCCTTGCATGAATTAAAAACACAACCCAACTTAATAATGAAAAAAAGAATAAGAAGTTCCTAAAGAGAATGTTTTTTATTTTCACTCACAATCAAAAACTAGAAATAAAGTAGTAATAATAAATGATATCATTATTTTAATTTTTTAACAATTCAATAATCATGGAAGCTCAATCCAATTCAGAAAAATATAAATCAGTGCTCAAGAAGGTTAGACCAGTCAATTAATCTATGTCTCAAGATTTTAATCCACCTTTGGAAAGACCTGAGCTATGAAGAGATCCCTAGGAAATGCCTTTATCACCTAACCCACCTCTATTTATTGAAACATAAAAGGCTACAGAAGAAAGAACTTCAATGATGAATTTTGGACCATCTGAATATCAGAAGAAATAAATCTTTTGAAAAATTGAATATTAGTAAGCTAAAAGGCTTTAGAGTTTTGTGAATAAAAACGCAGACTTAAAAATTCTTATTAAAAACCCTATAAAATACCAGTTATTTCACATTAACCATGCCAAAAGAAACCACTAAAAATACCAAGCTCAACTTCACCTCAATTCATTGAACTATTCAGAGAAAGAATATGTACTTTAATCTATGAAAAATAAACATCAAGCTATAACAGTCCAGCATTTTGTCTGTCAAAATCAAATGGAAAACTAAGAATAGTTAATGATCCTCAAGCCCTGAATAAAGTAACAATAAAATATTAAGGATTTCCACCAAATTTTGATGTGTTTGTGTGATCATTTTCAGGAAGAGACTGCAATGGATTAGGGGATATTATGGGGGTATATGATTAAAGAGAGTTGTATATTACTACCAGACCCCTCACAACCTTTGAAACACCACTTGGAAGACTTGAGCCTACCAGAATACCTCAAAGAGAAACAAATTCTGTGGCAGTCTACCAAGCACAAATGACTTGGATACTTCAGGATGAAATACAAAATCATGTTTTAATATTTATAGATGATGGAGGGATTATGTCAGGCTGAGTCTATGATAAAGGTGTATATGAGTATTTACAAGCTTTAACTATGACTGTGACATGGTAAAAATGGTTTTTTTAAAAGATGATAAGATTGATAAATGATATAATTTAAGAGTTAAAGGGCTTTACTATAAAGATATAGTGGTGGTGAGCGCTGTTGAAAGCCCTGGGTGCAGCTTTACCTGTTGGATTACAATAATAAAGACTACAATACTTTAAATTAAGAGTATACCTGATTATTTAACCAAGAGTAAAGCTGTTTTTGACAGTTTACTACGTAGGTTATTCAAGAGCAGGATGAGGAAAGGTTTTTGGCTGTGAAAAGCCCTCCTTTTATCCTGAAATCGCGGTGGAAAGGCTGCTAGACCTTTCCACGTAGAGGAAGTGAAGATTTTTCACTCTCCAGGACAGGCTTGTGGTTTGCAAACAGCCTGTATACCCTGTATTGGGCTCAGATGTGGTTTTGAAACCACATCTGGGCAGTTTTCACCAATACAGGGTGAAAATTTTCATTTGGGGACCTCACAGCCTGATTCTGATGTGTATGACGCGTAGAATGCTGTACAGAAGCTGTATGGGACCCCAGTATTGACTGACATATGAGGTATTGAAGTAAAAACATGCTTCTTCGTCTATTTGACACCTCATATTCATGGTTATGGGATATTATCCCATGGTAAGGCTGTATCTGACAGCAGGTGGGATTTTGACCTTAAAATGGTCATAACTCTGTCAGTTTTTGAGATATCAAGCTCAAAGTTAGTTCATTGAATAGCCCTGTATGAGCTCTACACAATGGTACCCAACTTGACATGGTTATCATTAAATATGACAAAGTTATCCCATGTACAAGTATTTTTGTACATTGGCGTGGTCTGGTCAAAAGCTGTATTAAGCTTGTTTGGCCAATAACTTCTGTTGTAGTTGAGTTATGAGGAAATGAATGGCACCATCAGATAGCCCTGATTGTGCTCTTTCCAAAAAGACCCCACTTTAGGTATCTCACACTAAAACTGTAAAAGTTAGATGAGAGGTGAATGTTTTGTTCACCCTTATTTGGTCTGAATTTGACCATAACTCAAGTAATACTGGTGCTGGCTCAGTTTGGCTGGTACCATTGGATAGCCCTGGCTTAGAGCTTCATTTTGAATACCCATTTGATGGGGTTAAGCCTCTCCTTCTAGATTTTAGATGAGAGGTGAAAATTAAGGTTTATGCTCAGCAATAACTTTGAGCAGGAATAACTTTGTTATTTCTTGTCCTATGGTGATGGGACTTATATTTTCAGGAAGAGGTGAGTTTCCTCTTTCTTTTGATACCTTTTGAGCTAATTTGGCTCAGCTCCATGTTTTGGTGGTATTTTGGCTATACCATTGGTTTATGGTATTTTGGCTGTCATGCTTGTGCTCTGGTTTTGAGTCACAGGCTGACAGATTAAAGGACCCAGATCAACGTATCAGCATAAAAAATTGAAGGAGAATTTACTCACAAGAGTATTTATTCAGGAATATGAAGTAACATTGGAAAGAATACTTTTCAGGATAGAAGAGGCAGGACTCATAATTTCAGGAGGAAAAGTTTCATATTTTGTTCCAAAACTTGATATTGTAGAGCATGTTGTACCTTTGGCAGGAATAAATATTTCAAAAAAAATAAAAAATGTACAAAATTGGCCCAAACCAACAACCAAGAAAGATGTAAGAGTAGTTTTAGGACTATTCACATATTTCAAAGCTTTTATCAAGGACTTTTCACAAATTCCAGCACCATTGAGAAGATTTGCAAGGGGGGATGTATTGTGGAAATGGCATTAAAAATGTGAAGAATATTTCATAAAACTCAGAAATCTTGTAGGAGAAAAATTACTTTGAATACATTAAGCTATGAGGAAGGGTCAGTAAAAACAGAATTGTGAATATATTCAAGTTTTATTTTAGTTCATGCAATTCTTATTCAAGAGGATTAGAATAGAAGATATGGACAATTAAAGGATGAATTAGCAAAGTTTTCTTGAATTGAATCAAAATACTCTCATCAAAAATTAGATCTTTGTGGTGTTGAAATAATACAGAAAAAGCTGAAAACAATATTGTGGGTGCAACACTTCAAAATTCAAGTAGATGCTGAAATATTAATATTAGAAATAATTAACACAAAATGCTTACCAAATGCACAAATCAAAGGTTGGGTGAAACTTATTCAGGTTTTTCCTTCTTATCTTGTGCAAAAACCAGAAAAAACATTCACTATCCCAGATGGGCTATTGATAATACCAAGGGGGTAAGATGAAGAAGAAAGTGAAATAAATGATTTTGATGAACAGGATAAATGGCTAAGTCCACAGCCATTATTTGGAATTAAAGAAGAAAATATAAGAAAAATAGAAAGATCATCATGAATGAAAAAAAAAAAAATTCAATACAACAGGTGAGATTTAGAAAATCAATGGTGGAATATTTGAAAAATTTGGGAAAGCCACAGGATTATTGATAATAATATTTCAAGAACATTGAAAGAAGATAGGTAAGCTTTTATTCTCAAGGAGGCCAGGTAAAAATAAGAAATTAGTAAAATATTAAAATGTTTCCATACAATGAGAAATAGAAAAACCATATCCTTACAAAAATGCATGAAGATTTAGGGAATATAGGGGAGAATGAAACATACACAAGAATGAAACAAAGATATTGGTAGGAAGTAATGAGAAATATAGTCAAGAGATTGGTTATTCAAGTCAATAATTTCATAAAAGAAGTCATTTTAAAAAAAGGGGAAGTAGAGATATCAGAAACATCCACTTTATTTGAAATAGTAATAATGGATACAGTTGATATTAAGGTAGGAAGATAGAAATATTTGGTGGTAGAAATAGATGACTTCTCAGGATGGAAAGAAACTGTGGCATAAGCTATTATTACTGAAAAATGAAACTCAGAATGGATTACTTAGCAATGGATTTGTAGATATGGGGTACCAAAAAAAGTAATTGTAGATGGAAAAGAATTTCAAAAATAATTACAAGAAGCAGTCAAAAAATTAGGATCAATAATCAGAATAGCTAAACCTTACTACTCACAATCACAAGGAATGGTTTGAAGAGGCCATAAGAAATCAAAGAATGCACTTTTGAAAATTGATTGTGAAAGTGGGTCATAATGGAAAGAATAGTTTGCAATTGTGACCATGGAATATAGAATTTCACCAAAGAAAACAACACTATTCTCACCATTTCAACTTTAATGGGTTCAGCAGGATGTTTTTCAAATTGACTTCAAAACAAGCACATACCTAGTCATATAATGGAACAAAATATCAACAATAGAAGAATTATTGGAATAAAGAGCCATACATATTTCAGAAAAGAAGGAAAAAAGATTTAAAGCAGCATATAAAGTGAGATTAAAGAAAAAAATAAGATAAATACTTGGACAAGAGGATGGTACACAAACTTATAAATACCCATGAACCAGGGGATTTAGTATTCTTTTACAATAAAATACTTTAGTCACAGTGGGGTTTAAGCTTCCAAAACCTTTGGAATGGACACTTTAGGGCTATAGGTCAAGTTGATAATTTAACTGATGAACTTAAACAATTGGATTGTGAGCCTTAGAGGTATTTTCATATACCCAAAATACGACAAATAACAAAATAAGATACAAATATAAATAAAGTGAAATTATTTATATTATCAAAATAAAAAATAAAATATAAATACAAATTTATATTAAAAAATAACAATTTAATTTTAATTTAAAATAAAAATCACATTAAATTTTAAAATTATGAAAATGCATTTTTACTTGAAAAAATTAAGTAAAAATCAATTTTTAATAAAATTAATGAAATTAAAATATTTTTGGTAAAGATTTACATAAAATATATTATTAATTTTTATCCAATAATTAAGAATTAGATTTTTATCTCATCATTGGATTCCTCATAAAAATCAAGGTGAGGTCACCTTTGGTTAAAATTTCTGTAACTCAACTCTAAATAAGGTTAAATTAGGTTTTTAGCAGTTTCTGTACAAAAGTTGAAAATCCTCAAAACCTTACTTCAATTCACATCACATGTGGTGTTAACCATCAAATTTTGTGTTATAATTGAGGTTTTTGTGTGTAGTTTAGAAGTTATGAGGAATTGAAGTATTTTCAATTGAAATGTCAAAATGTGTGCGTGTATTACATAATTGAACTGTAATTTACATATGAGGTATCAATTATTACAGTTGTGTACTGTAAAAACTCAATTGAATTGCATGTGTAAATTATAAGTGTACTACATTATGAGGAATTAAAGAAAAAATAAATTGGAAAGATTAATTCTGGGGGGAAAGGAACTCTAGCTCTAAGGGGGAGCCAGACCCCCAAAATCCTTGCTGACTGGTGTGGGGTGTCAAACTCCACACAAATGTTCATCACTTTTGGCCTGGAATTGTGTCACAGGGTCTGTGACTCAATTGAGGATGAGGTTTTAATACCAACCAGGGCAGTTTTAACTGTTGCCAAGAGTGTAAAACTACCCTTGGTTAAAACAATTTTAGTAAAAACAGGTCTGACTGGTTTCTAAGTCTCTTACACACATTTTGGCGTGTTTTGAAGGCTCCGGGCTAGGTATTACTATAGTAATGGCTGATTTAAGGGTCTAAAATAGCCTAAAATAGCCAAAAATGGCTGAAACCAGCCCTTTTTTGGTTTAAACCAGGGTTCAATGATGCCATAATTGGCTTTTCTGTTTTCAGAGTGTTTTCCAAAACTGAAAAGAGTAAGTTTTACTTTTGGAGTAAGAAAATTGATGGCTATAAAAGAATGTCTTCTTTGCCCCACTTTTCTCTTCATGTTAGAATCTTTTCCTTTTATAATTAGTTTAAACACTGTTAAACCAATCAATAAAAGATTTGAGCCACCTTTTTTATATCATTTTAAACCTTTTAAACACATTAAAAAATAATTATAATCATTGTTTGTAACTCTTATAATCATTTTTAACCCTTGAACCACCCCATAAGTGAATTAAAGCATCTTTCATCACTGTTAACTTTGTCACTTTGTTTCCAAATTCACCCTGGTCACTTTTGGGCATGTTTTCTCTTTAAATTTCTTTTTAAAGACTTTTTTCTTTAATTAATTTCTTAAAGTTCTTTTCTCAATTAATTACAATTGAAATTGCTCTTGAAGAAATTTCTTTTGTAGCCTTAAATATCTCTTGTAGAGTATTTTTTGGATAAATTTTTATTGTTGGTAAAACAATAAATCTTTATAAGATTTTTTTTTATACTTATAAGGCTAAAAACAATAAAATTGGTGTGTTTTCTCTTAAAAATACTATTGCATACTATTTTTAATCATTTTTTTACCTTATACAAGTTTTGAGGACAGGAAAAGTACTTGATTTTTAATCAAAGTTTCGTATCCACACCTTACATGGATGGTTCTAAGCTGACACTAAATTATTCAGAAACTCACACCAAGAATATTTATTCAAGGGAGAAGATATTTCACTCAATTCAAGATTCAGTAAATGAAATCAGTGAAGAAATTGAATTTAAAGATTTAGCATTAGATGAAGAATACCTTGAAAGAAATACATAATATGATCAATAGTGGCAATGGTTTAACTGGAATGCTGAAAACAGAAGTAAATGGAGAGGGCTATGTGGTATTCCATACCAATTATACCAGTCTCAATATTATCAAATCCTAAATAAAATAGAAAGAGAAAAAAATATTTTTTACTAACAGAGGAATTTCATAATAACTCCAGAGATGGCAAGAATATTTACAAATAACTCCACAGATAGAAAGAAAATTGTTAAATAACTCTTGAGATGGAAATAGTATTACAGAATAGCTCCAGAGATGGGAATTAAATTTCAGAACTTTTGTGCTATGTAAATCAAACTGTGTAGAAGTCCTATGGCATAAATAAAAATTTGGATTTTTGAAAGACACAAGTTTACAGCAGAAGTATTTAAATTAAAAAAATTAATGATACCAATTTCTCCACATGATCACATTGTCAAAAGTATTAGTATATAAAATAACTCATGAATAACAATTCATACAAAAAATATGGCTTAGATATGCAAAACACACCCAAAAAGAAAATTTTTTGACAATTTCTCCACCCTATCTCATCATCAATAACAAAACTAAACAGTTGAATGGATATAAACTCAATACAGCTATATATATTTATATTGAGCACAGAATGAGATCTTTATTTTCTCAACCTCAATTCAATTGAAAGGAATACCTCAAAGCTGTGGAAAAAATCAAAATGGATTTACCAAAAACAATTTTTTTTTCTTAGTAAGAAGAGCACAAATCGAATTTGATCAAAATAATGCAATTCCTGCATGGAATACCAGAATGATAGAATCAAACCACCAGCAAAATTCTCTTAAGATCTCTTATCAAAGCTGAAATTAGTAATAAATGTAAGGACAGCAAAGCTGAAAGAAATACTTTCCCAAACTTTTTTCAAATCTAATGGAAGTTCATTCAATAACAAATTCTGTATTTTCTTCACTTTCACTTCTTCCAAGAAACATTTGACCACCTAAGTTATCTGAAAGAGATCATATTATTAGAAGTAATTTCAATTTTCAGAAGCTGTATTTCATCCACTTTCCTGTAAAAAAGAAACTCTCATCAGCCAAATTATCTCAATGAAATCATATTATTCCAACATAAAAACCATCACTAGAAAAATTCTCTCAGGAACTATGTTGCTTAACAGAAACCTAATAATCACCAATAACCAAGTATCCCCACTAAATTCTTTGTAAATCTCTATAGAGGTCCTCTATCCCTCATTTTTCTCCAGACTCAAGAAGAATTATTCCACTTTTTAGGATCACAGAGATTCCTTAAATAGCAGGATATCCAGAGAGGAACTAGTTTTTTAGTCATGAAGAGCTCAGTAGCCTTTCTCAGTAGCTTAGTAATATTGAAAAAATATTAGTATGATAGTAGTTGAAGCTTAGTAGCCTTCTTCAGAAGATCATAATTTTTCAAAAAAAGTAGTATAAAAATAGGTATTGAAGAATTATTCTTATTATTAAATCAAGTAGTGTTATTATTAGTATTGATATTGAAAGAATCAATATAATTAACATAAGACCAGAAAAAAACTTATTATTCTTGTTAAATTTCTTTTCTCCTGTTCTTAATCTCTTATTAAGCTTAGTAAGCTTATATCTTTAGAAAATGAAATATTCAACTTAACTTTAACTCAAAAGGTTATCCTGAAATAAAGAAGAAAATTATTAGTCTCTATTTCCTTATAATTTATATTTTTACATCATATTTTTGGCTATAGTTTTATTTTTATTTATAGGTCTTATTTAGAGACTACTTATAAGTCTTCTCTATGTTTTAAGGCCACAAATATTTTTTTTGTGATTCTCTGTAGGCTTACTACTCATTATTATTCAGAAGGGAAGCTAATACATCTTATAATTTATGGTTATTCAACAATTATGAAATTCAAAACAGACTTTCCAATAATTTCCCCCTAAAGGTTTTTACTTATTTCATTCCACACCAAAAGGAGTTCATACAGAGTCACCGTGGACAATTCCTCAGTAAACACTGGAATTAAATACAAGATTAAAGAAACTTTCCACATTCTGTGTCTGATACTCATACAATGGGCTTCATGGACCACATGATACACCTGGTTGCACAAGTTGGCCTAAACACTCTTGGAAATACCAATGAAGAATAAATTGAAATGGAGGGACAAATGGATATCACCAGCCTGATTGACCATCCAGATGGGGGAAATTTTCAGTATGATTCAGCTATAACCCACCTTTCCAGGCATATAGCATATATACAACAAAGCCCATAATTTTGAGAGAAATTTTAAACAGTGGTGAATATTTTCTTTGATGATGCAAGGCCTCCCAATTGTTCATCACTTTTGACTCATGTGTTTATGAGGTCAAATTCCATGTACAATATTCTAGTTCAAACAATTACCCCCAAAGCTTCTGTGAACCAGTTTTGCATCCCAATTAACAAAAAAAATTGCAATTTAGACCACAAGAATTTAATAAAGTCATGGTCATTTTCAACTTGCTTCAGCAACTTCATGAAGCAATGCTGATCATCTTTCAAAGTGACTACCCAAAAATCAATCAGGAATTTCCCATGTACATTTGACTTATAAAATGCATTAAACAGGTTAATTCTTTTCAAATTTGAATCATATTGTGCTACTGACATTTGGCTTTATCTTACAGGAATCACAGCAATACAACATGGCCCCAGTTTTCCCTTCTGTAATAGCAATGACAGATAAGCCATCAAAATATCTCAAAGGTCTTCTGAGGAAGACCCAAGTAGTATGTGAAAAAATCCTTGAGCTATACTTAAAATTGTGATTATTTAGTACCCACAAGATTAATTTGGCATTGTAGAATCTTTGAAGAAAATTCCAGAATGCATTAAAATCCAATGGCAACAATTGTGTCCTAAGACCAAGGCTCTTTCAGCTTGGAAAAGAGAAATTAAACTAGCAAATTTTTTTATTAAAAAATTTATTCAACCTCATCTCTAGAAGTTAGTATATTATAGAAAAGAGGTACAATGCCTTTCAGCAAACCCACCAGAGCCAAAATATACAAATCTCTTTTAGTTTTCAAATCAAAGAAATCAATCTTTCTGATCCTCATTTTCATGGCTCAAAAGTATCTAGAATTACCTGTCTCAAGGGCCCCATCTTACAGAATCTTCTCAGGAGCCAAAAAAAATTATGTGTCAGAAATAATATTCTTAATTATGCATGTGTAACAGCTAGCTTGCATAAGAGATTGGGCCCCCTCAATTTGGGAATTTTTATTCAAATTAGGAATGGCTTTGTGTGAGCTTTAGATATATTTTAATATACCCAAAAGCCCACAAAAAATGTAGGAAGTTATAATTAAAAGAATAACTTCATTTTTTCAAATATAAGAAAAAAAATTAAGAATGAATTTAAAATGAATTCTGAAAATGTAGGGAAGGTATTTATACTTGAAATGAGTAAAATGGATTTTTATCAATAATATTGAAAATAAAATATTTTTTGAAAAAACTTGATGAAACTAAAAATTCTTTTCCAATAAATGAGAATATTGAAATTACTTTACCATTGTATTTTTTAGATAAAATTGGGCGGGGTGACCTTTAAGTGAAAATTTTGTAGCTCAACTCTAAATAAGCTTAAATTAGGTTTTTTGTATTTTCTGTATGAAATATGAATATCCTCAAAACCTTAACTTAATTCAAACCACAAGTGGTGTTGACCATAAATTTTTGTGTTAAAATTGAGGTGTGGTGTGTAGTTTAGAGGTTATGAGGAATTGAAATGTCAAAATGTGCACATGTATTACATAAGTGAACTCAAGTTTACATATGTGAAATTCAAAATTACATTTTTGTGTTGTAATTTTTTCAATTTAATTACATGTGTGAGTTTCAAGTATAGTACATTATTAGGAATTAAGGAAAAAATAAATTGGAAAGATATATTTTGGGGGGAAAGAAATCTTGGCCCCAAGGGTTTCTGTCAGCCTGTGACTCAAAACCAGAGCACAAGCATGACAGCCAAATACCTTAAACCAATGGTAGAGCCAAGATACCAGCAAAAAATAGAACTGAGCCAAGCCAGCTCAAAAAGTATTAAAAGAAAGAGAAAAATCACTTCTTTCCAAATATACAAGTCTCACCATCATAGGAAAAGGAATAACAAAGTTATTCCTGCTCAAATCTGTTGCTGAGCATAAACCTTATTTTCACCTCTCATCTGAAATCCAGAGGAGGAGGCTTAACCCAATCAAATGGGTATTAAGGATGAAGCTCTAATTCAGGGCTATTCAATGGTACTAGCCAAACTGAGCTAGCACCAGAATTACAGAAGTTATGACTGAAATAAGGTCAAATGAGGGTGAATAAAATATTCACCTCTCATCTAACTTCTACAGTTTTAGTGTGAGATACCTGAATTAGGGTCTTTTTGGAAAAGGGCACAATCAGGGCTATCTGATGGTTCCATCCATTTCCCCATATCGCATATAGAACAAAATTTATGGGGCATATAATTTCCATACAGATATCAAGCAAATCATACATATGTACAAAAAAATCTTGTACATGGAATAACTTTGCCATACTTAAAGATGACCATATCCAATGAGGTACCATTGTGTATAATAAGCCCAGGGCTACACAATGAACCAACGTTTGAGCTTGATATCTCAAAAACCAACAAAGTTATGGCAGTTTTAAGGTCAAAATCCCACAGTTAGACCAATACAGCCTTATTGTGGGATATTCTCCCATAGCTATGATTATGAGGTGTCAAAAAGACAAAGAATCCTGTTTATACTTCAAAAACTCATAGTTTGATTGATACTTGGGGCCTGTACAGGTTTTGTATGGCCTTCTATGCGTCATACACGTCAGAAGAGGGCTATGTGGTCCCCAGATGAAAATCTTCACCCTGTATTGGTGGAAACTGCCCAGATGTGGTTTCAAAACCACATCTGAGCCCAATAGAGGCTATACAGGCCTTGGGAATGGAAAATCTTCACTTCCTCTACATGGAAAGGTCTAGAAGCCTTTTTTCACCCAATTTTAGGATGAAAAGGGACCTTTTCTTCACCAGAAAAGGTTTCCTCATCCTGATCTTGACTTCCTACATAGTAAAACTGTCAAAAACAGTTATACTCTTGGGAAAATAATCAGGTATAATTATAATTTTAATTATTTTAGTCTTTATTATTGTAACCCAATAGGTAAAGCTGCACCCAGGGCTTTCAACAGCACTCACCACCACTATTTCTCAATAGTAAAGCCCTGAATATTCTTTTATCAACCCTTATTATCATTAATAAACTTTTTCATTACTATTTTCACCATGTCACATTCATAGTTAAAGCTTGTATCTAGTCATTGAAAAGCTTCATCATAGACTCAGCCTGACAGTTTCAGACTCCCCCAAATTCCTTTCTGGCAGGAATGGGATGTTCAAATTCATTAAAATGTTTATCAATTTTGGCCTGGAATTGAGTCCCAGGGTCTGTTACTCAATTTACAATGAGGTTTGAATACCAAGCCAGGGCACTTTTAACAGTTTCCAAAAGGGTAAAGCTACCTTTAAGTCAAAATAAACTTAATAAAAACAGTCTTAACTGGTTCCAAAGTCCCTTTCACATATTCTTAATTTCTTAAGGCTATAAATCAACTATTACTGTAGCAATGGCTGTCTTAAGGGACTAAAGTGGTTAAAACAATCCTTTCTTTAGTGCATAAAGGCTTCAATGACACCAGAATTGGCTTTTTCTTATGTAATTATGTTTCTCACAGCTTCTTAGAGTTAATTTTACCTTTGTAGTCAGAGAATTGGTGGCTGTAAAAGAATGTCTTCTTTTCCCCACTTTTCTCTTCATGTTAGAATCTTTTCCTTTCATCCTTAGCTTAAGCATTTTTTTGTCAATCAATGAAACATTATAAACCTTTCAACCACATTCAAAAATAATTATAATCAATTTTTGTAACTATTATATTTTTTACCCTTGAACCACCCCAAAAGTGAATTAAAGCATCTTTCATCACTGTTAGCTGTGTCACTTTGTTTCAAAATTAAATCTGGTCACTTTTGGGTGTGTTTTCTCTTTGATATTATTTTTGGAGACTCTTTTTCTATATTAATTTCCTGAAGTTTTTTTTCTTAATCAATTATCATTTAAATTTATCTTGAAGAAATTTCTTTTGCAGCCTTAAATATCTCTTGTAGAGTATTTTTGGATAAATATTTAGTGTTCATAAAACAACCAATCCTTATAATATTATTGTTTTATTCTAACACAGTGAAAAAAAATGAATTTTGGTGTGTTTTTCTTATAAAATTCTCAAAATTACTGTTTCTGCTCAATTTTATCTTAAACATATTTTTGAGGAAAGGAAAAGTACTTTATTTTCAATCAAAGCTTCATATTCACATGTTAAATTTGGGGACTAGCCATGATTTTTACCTTTGAAATATTTCTTCTTACCTTTTTCAATATTTCTTTCTCATGTTGAGAAACTCAAAAAGTCATAAAAAATACTTATAATTTCAAAAAAAACTGTAAAATCATTCCTTTTTTTCATATTATAAATGAGGTTAATTTTTCATTTTTCCCTTAAAATATTCTTCTTTACTTAAATAATTTACTTTTCCATTAATTTTAGTGCCTTTAAACATGGTAATACAAGAAATCCTTCAAACAGCCTAAACAGTTACTAGTATTATCCCAGATTTATTTAATTCTGACCATAATAGCACAGTTATTATAACTCAGAATGATTTACCAGAACCAATTTCTGCTTAATAAATCAATTTGGACATTAGCAATACTCTCCAAAAAGCAAAGATTCTGGCCAATAGTAAGTATTTGACATAAAATTACTACTTTTAAGCTATTTTACTTATGATTATGCCTTCAATCAGATCAGGAGCCAGTTATAACCCCTCAAGCAGCTCCTAAAAAGTTTTCATACATGATTATGGCAGATGAGCAGAGGGCAGTAAATGAAACACAAACTGACAAATTATGCCATTCTGAAGCTTATACCACTGTTTTAACTTCAAATTGAGCTTACACTGACACCAGAAGTTTCAGTGGACATATACAAAGCCATCCAGAATTCATATATAAATGAACTTCATCACAAAGGGTATCAGATGCTAGCAAACCTCTGAAAAACCTGAATGAACTCTTACCTGTCTGTGAGAAAGTTTCTGAGCCATCCCAATAATTTCAAGTTAATAAATGGGTGGCATCCATTGATGGCAAAGAAGAATATGATTCCTTCAATGGTATGATGGAGGGAAAAAAATCCTCAACCACACAAACAAGTGCCAATAGAAACCCCTGTGGCCATGAGAAGCAATTCCAACATTAAAAATCAGCCACAAGCTCAGCGCAGAGGCAAAGGAAAGGCACCGGCCAAGGCTACAAAATCCCAACAATTAAAAAAGATTCCATGGGAAATGTGTTTCAGATGGCCAGAGCTTTGATGGAAATTCAGAAGAGAGAGGAAGCGGGATTAAAATATCAGAAATGATTTTTGTGATTTTGGATGAAATTCTAGCTTTTGTATATAGCCATAAATGACATGAAAAGTCAAATTTCTGATAAGAATTCAAACATTTGTAAAAATCTCAGGACCAATGATTTGTGTTTGAGCCAAATAAATGAAGCACTTATTTGTTTTAAGAAATATTCAAAAACAATTGACACATCAGATAGTTACAATTTAATTTCAAACAAAATAAATGAAAAATCTATTATTATAAAAGAATTAACCAAAAAATATTATAAAGTAAACATTGGTGACACAATTGAGACAATAATAGATAATTCCACAAATATCATCAAGGAATGAAATAAGAAAATTCTTTATGATATTACAAACTCATTTTCTGAAGTAAAGGAAAATGCAATTACCTTTAAAAATTCTTTTGATAATTCCCAAGCAAAATTATTAAAATTAACAATGAGGTTGGATAAACTTATTTCTGATAATACTAGACAAGCAAAATTATGGCAAGAAATGGTAATCAAAGAGGAAATGTATAAAATTTAGTTAATAAATTTAATACAAGGTCTCCAACATGAAGTCAGAAGTTCCACAAGGTGTAATACCTGTAAAATTAATGAAGTCAAACAATTACTACACATCTAAATTAAAGAGATTTAATAAGAAATTCCAACCCACAAGTATTGGAGGTTGAAAATTCACAAATAAAAAGTAAATCTTCAACCTCTTTCCATAACTTGGAACCATCAATGGGCCAAGAACTTTTGAAAGAAGTACCAAAAATTAGATAATGGCCTGACTTAAGTGGTGAAGGATAATATGAAAATATGGAATTTACCAGAGATATTTGAATGTTCAAAGAAGAATTTGAATTACCAGAAATATTGGTAACATCAAATTTCAACACCTTTTTTACCAAAAAAGCTCATAGATGTTATATCAATTTAATAAAAGCACATGGACACCAGATCTGTACTTTGTGGAGAACCCAAATCATCAATTATTGGTCCTGTAATTCTTTTAGGCTCAAAGTTTAAATTTCTCTTGAATCTTAAAGATTCAATGCTTACAAAAACAGAGCCTTACCATGGTTTTTCCAACAAAAATATAGATTAAAAGAATTATATCCTGAGATGTCATAATTTAGAATTCATAGAAAAACTCTCTAAGACAATGTGTAGGAGATTTGTAACATTCTGTAATAAGCAGGGCTACTGAGCAATATTCAGAAGAAGATATTATCAATATACTAGAAGAGGTAACCACTAGAACAAAAAATAGTTTAAGTAGGTTGAGTCTTAAAACAAGTTCTAATACACCTTGGAAGGACTCTGTGGACAGAAACTCCAAAAGAAATTCTATTAATATGAAGAATAAATCTGAAGAAACAATAAGAAAGTGACACATTTGTCAAATAAATGTGCAAAAAGAGGGAAAGCCAATGAAAGTAGAATTCAAAAAGAACCTGGGGAAGAACGATATGATGTGACTGAAGAAAATTCAGATGATAAATCATTGAAATTTTCTGAATCTTAAAGAAATATAGCAAATATAGATTTCACATCTGAAATAATGGAATCTTACTCCCACTTACCACAGCTGAGTAATATTCAACTTTATTTATCAAAATTTCAAGATGCACAGCTTATTAAAACCAAACTAAACAGAGGGAAAGCTTATACCACTGTAAATTTCTGTATAAAAGAGGTAGTAATCAATAACAAACCCACTAAACTTTCATGTGAACCAGGAGCCTCTGCTCTTGTGTTGGAAAATTTTTTCTCAAAAATTGTGTACTAAATTTTGAAGATCAATTATTACAAATTTATTTTATAGACTTTAACGGTGCAAGCAATCCAACAAAACAATTATTAATATCTGTAGCTAATTCCATATTCCCCCATATCAATGGCAATTTAAGAATAACTGTTGAATTTTATTGTATTGAGAAGTCCTCCAGTACCCATTTCATATTTGGAAATAACTACTTGATCATTTATGTAATATATTTTCATATCAATAAAGACAACTACTTTACTATTAGAGAAAATAAGCATCAAAAATTTTCCTTCTTTCATCTTAATGGACATATGATAGTGAATAAATTATGACAAATCAACTTAGGTTTAGAGAAGTTCAAATCAGAACATATGAATGGAGCATAAGTCAAGCTTCACCTTACTGACATAATAGAGGAAGAAATCTCTACTCTTTTATATGACCATAAAGAAGCCTTTTTATTAGATAAAGAGCCATTGTGGTGAATTATTTTCCATTAAGATGACATTATTTTAAGCATTTGAATACTTTATTCACCACTCTTAAGGAGACCTGTATACCCAGAAAGCCCAAAATAAATAGAGGCCCTTGAGCTTCATATTAAAGAACTTTTGGACCTTGGTGTCATATGAAAGGTTTTCCGCAATGAACAGGTATGAATACGTGCACAAGTCATAGTGGCATGGCATAATGGAAAATCCAGAATTTTTGGGGATCTTAGAGCTTTGAATACTTACAATTTCCCAGACTGGTATCCCATACCGAAAATTAAAATTTTGCTTACTCAAATATCTCAAGCAGTTTAAATCAGAAATGTGGATTCCATGAAGGAATTCTACCAGAATTTATTGACACCAATAGCAAGGAAGTATTTGAGAATTATTGTCAATTGTTGAGTTTATGAATACTTTAGGATTCCTTTTGGTCACAAAAATTCACATTTACACTTCCCAAGTATTATTAATGATATCTTTCCTGAAGAGCTTTCAGAAGTATTTTTAATCATTTATATTGATAAAATTATTGGTTGTTCTAAGACTGGAAAAGAACATATAGGTATATTAGGTAGATTTTTGAATAAAATTCAATGAGTAAACATGAATATTTCTTCAAGGAAATATAATTTTGTATTACAATACCTCAGAGCCCTGGGACATTTAGTATCTGGTCTATCCCTTGTAATATATAAGGATTAATTTTCAGTAGGCCTATTAAGGCCTATTCCTCAGACCAAAAAGGAAATACAGCCATTTCTAGGATTTACAGGCTACTACAGTCAGGATATTAGAAATTCAAACCAATTGCAAGACCTATTTACAATTTGTGTAACAAGGATTCATTATCATAAATGACTGTTGATAGATTCACATCCTTTTAATCCCTGAGAAAATCCTTAACCACTGCTCCACTTCTACTAATGCCAGATCTTAATCTAGCTTTTAATCTTTATATTGATGAATCAGGAGATGGACTAGGAGCTGAACTTCATCAATTTCAAATTATTCATCACAATCCTGTGGAAGGACCCATATGTCTTATATATATGAAAATAAAACCAGCTGAAGCCATATATGGAGCAAGTAAGATGGAATTTCTATGTCTTGCTTGCGCCTTGGAGAAACTCAATTCTCTCCTTGAAGGATGTTTCTTTTAATTAATAACAGATTGTACTTCTGTAAGCTCACTTATAAACATGAAAACACCCAAAAGACATATTCTCAGATTACAAATAGCCATACAAAAATATAGAGGAAATATTACCACTGTACATAAATATGGAAATATTCATAAATATTCATATGTATGAAGAAGATGTTAATTACAAAATTATATTGAGAATATTTCTTATGTTCCATAAATCGCTTCTCAACAATTCCCAATAAGATAAATCAGTTTTATGGGTCTGAACACTACCTTCTTTGAAGAAGTAAGGCACAGTAATACTCAAGAGAAGAATTGTAGCATCTTATTCAAATTTCTTTTTAAATATTCTAAAGATAACTCTTTGATACATTTCTTGGATTTAATATGGAAAAAAATTATGTAGAAGGAAGATTCTACTTACTTAATTACATAATCTACCATGGAACAACACACACCTGTGTTGTGACAGTTGTGGATAGGTGCTTAATAGATCTTGTATTGAAAGAATTTCATGACAGCCCCTTCTAAGGACACCTTTCTTAGGATATGAAAAGAGAAGATATCAATACCTGTATATGGTGGCCAATGTGGAAAAAATCTGTTTCAGAATACTGAAAGACCTGTGACAGATTTCAGAAATCCAAGGAATCCACTTGAAAATTACTTGGAAATATGATGAAACTCCAACAGCCCAGTAGACCTTGGAAAATTTTCCATATGGATTCGGTGACTGGTCTAACCCCAGGGGGTGATAGAAGCTCTAATACCTTCCTAGTGAGTGGTGAAATATTTAGTAATACTCCAAAAATTTTGCCTTGTCACAAAAATGATACAGTTATGGACACAGCTTCTCTAATATGTAATAAAGTAGTCTCATGCACTGGTATATTTACCAACATTATTAGTAACAGAGATCTCAAGCTTACTTCAGCACTATGGAAAAATATTCACCAATTATTTGGGACCAAATTATCCTTCTCTACAGCTTGCCACCCACAAACTGATGGCTTAGCTGAAAGAATGATACAAGACCTGGGAGACAGGGTAAGAATATTTTGTGAATATGGATTATATCTCAAATATTGTTATGTATTCACACATTATTGTTGTAACCTTCTAGCTGTGCTTGCACTAGCATATAAAACATCTATTCCTGAAAGTACCAATCAGAATTGTTCTATTCTAGAAGATGGATGGACTCCCAGACTACCCCATTACTCTTTTATGAAATATTTTTTTAATATAAATTTTACACCTTCTAGCTTCAAGGTAATTCTAGACAAAGCTAGAAAGCATGCAATAAGATGCATGGAGGGCTCATTTGCATGTGCAAAAGACAAATGGGATAAGTAACATGCTACTCCAGACTTCAATGTAGGATACCTGGTACTTGTATCCACTACCAACTTCAATAAGATCAAAGGAAGAAAAATCTTAAATTCTTTTTTGAAGTGCCTATTGTAATTGAAGCCCTTTGTGGGAAAAAATTAGGTTACAGTAAAATTATCTCAAGAGCTTAGTAATAAGAGTCCTAATTTTCCATTAAGCTTTATAAAATCTTCCAAATCTTGTGATTCTAAATTATTTTCCTTAAGTTATA
This sequence comes from Austropuccinia psidii, assembly GCA_023105745.1. NCBI lineage: Eukaryota > Fungi > Basidiomycota > Pucciniomycetes > Pucciniales > Sphaerophragmiaceae > Austropuccinia > Austropuccinia psidii. The sequence continues at coordinate 49,117,279 of JALGQZ010000009.1, forward strand.
AGGTTCTTTAAATTATAGCTCTTGTCGAATAATCTGATATTAAGGAAATTACCAAATTCTTCAAGGAAAGAAAACTGAGGACCAAAAAAATGTGGCAGTATCTTGTTGGAGACAGTGATCCAACCAGGGAAGAGGAATGGTTAGTAGAGAAGAACATATCTGAGTCTGAAAAACTTCTCAGAAGGCTAAGAGACATTGGAAATAACAATATTACAAAGCAATATCCTTTTTAGGGGGGATGTGAGCCTTAGAGATATTTTCATATACCCAAAAGACCACATGAAATTGAAGTAATTTATAATTAAAAATAAGACTTTAATTTTCAAATATGAAAACAAAATTTGAATTTAGAATCCAATAATAAATTGGAATTAAATTTTAAAAATTTAAAAATATATTCTTACTTGAAATAATGAAGTAAAAATAAATTTTTATCAAAAATATTAAAAATACAATATCTTTTGGAAAAAAGTTGATAAGAACTATGATCACTTTTTCTCCAATAGAAAACCATATCAAAATTATTTCACCATTAGATTCCCTATAAAACATCAGGTGGGGTGACCTCTGACTGAAAATTATATAGCTCAACTCTAAATAAGCTTGAATTAGGATTTCATGATTTTCTGTATGAGAGTGTGAAAATCCTCAAAACCTCAACATAACTCACACCACATGCAATTTTAACCAGGAATTTTTTTTGTTAAGATTTAGGTGTGGTGTATGGTTTAGAAGATATGAGGAATTGAAGTATTTTAAATTGAAATTTTGAAATGTGCATGTGAGTTACATAAGTGAACTTAAGTTCAGATATAGGAGTGACAAATTGCAGTTTTGTACTGTAATATTTCAATTTAATTACATTTTTAAATTTTAATTATATTACATGATGAGGAGTTAACAAAAAAATAAATCGGAAAGATTAATTTTTTGGGGGGAAAGGAATATTGGCTCCAAGGGTGCCAAACTCCCCAGATTCCTTTCTGACAGGCATGGGATGTCAAGCTTGATGCAAATTTCTGTTACGTTTGGCCTTGACTTGAGTCACAGGGTCTGTTAATCAATTGATTATGATGTTTTGATACCAACCAGGTCAGTTTTAACTGTTTCCAAGGGGGTAAAACTACCCTTAAGCTACAAGAAACTTAATAAAAACATCATTAACTGCCTTTAAGGTCTCCTAAAAAATTTTTGATGTGTTTTGAAGGCTATAAACCAGCTATTACTATATAAATGACTTGCTTAAGGGACTATAATGGCTAAAACAAATCCTTTTTTAGTCTAAACCAGGGTTCAATCATGCCATAATTGTATTTTCCATTTTCAGTGTGTTCCTCATTAATTATCAAATTAAATTTCACTCTTGGAGTAAGATAATTGGTGGCTATGAAAGAATGTCTTCTTTGTCACACTTTTCTCTTCAAATAAGAATCTTTTCCTTCTATAATTAGTTTAAGAACTGTTAAACCAATCAATAAAGGACTCTGAAAACCAACTCTAAATCATTCTGAACATTCCAATTACATTAAAAGTCACTATAATCATGTTTTGTAACTCTTATAATCATTTTTTCCTTTAAACCACCACAAAATTGAATTAAAGCATCTTTCATCACTGTTAACTTTTTCAATTTGTTTCCAGCTTGACTCTGGTAGCTTTTGGGTGTTTTTTCTCTTCAGTATTCTTCTAATATACTCTGTTCTAATACTAACTGCCTTCAATTCTTTTTTCAATTGATTCCAATTGATATTTCCCTTGCATAAATTTCTTTTTTAGCCTTAAATATCTCTCATAGAGTCTTTTAGGATAAATTTTTATTGCTGTTAAAACAATTTATCTTTATAATATATATTTTTTTACACTAAAAAAGTTAAAAAAATGAAGTTTGGAATATTTTTCTCTTAGAACTCTTAATTTACTATTTATGCCTAGTTTTACCTTAAAAAATGTTTGAGTACAGGAAAAGTACTTTACTTTCAATCAAAGTTTCATATCCACACCTTAAATTTTGTTTTTGTGATTTTCTTTTCTTTCTCAATTTCCACTGAATGTGCTGCAATTAGTCATCCTTGGAATTATCCTGCTCACCATTCCATTGGGGAATACCCCCCAAAAAGACACAAACTCCCAGACCCTGGTCGCCAGATTGTTTCCTGTGGAAAACAGGGGAATTTCAGGTTTCATAAAATACTCTAAATATTCTTATTAATGAACAGCTTAATATTTATTTTCAATTAGTTATAGAAATTCTACAGTTAAATTTTAGAAAGGGAAAATAAATAGAGTTTTCAATATAAGGTTTCCAGCTCCTTTTGAGTTTTCATAGCCCTTGAAAGCCAAATTCTTCTTGTAATTTTTCTACTTCCCAAAAAAGGGTTTTTTCTATTGTAAATGAAATTTATGGCATTTTCAATGGCATTTGTGGCATTTTCAATGCCATTTATGGCATTTTCAATGCCATTTATGGCATTTTCAATGGCATTTATGGCATTTTCAATGGCATTTATGGCATTTTCAATGGCATTTATGGCATTTTCAATGGCATTTATGGCATTTTCAATGGCATTTATGGCATTTTCAATGGCATTTATGGCATTTTCAATGGCATTTATGGCATTTTCAATGGCATTTATGGCATTTTCAATGGCATTTATGGCATTTTCAATGGCATTTATGGCATTTTCAATGGCATTTATGGCATTTTCAATGGCATTTATGGCATTTTCAATGGCATTTATGGCATTTTCAATGGCATTTATGGCATTTTCAATGGCATTTATGGCATTTTCAATGGCATTTATGGCATTTTCAATGGCATTTATGGCATTTTCAATGGCATTTATGGCATTTTCAATGGCATTTATGGCATTTTCAATGGCATTTATGGCATTTTCAATGGCATTTATGGCATTTTCAATGGCATTTATGGCATTTTCAATGGCATTTATGGCATTTTCAATGGCATTTATGGCATTTTCAATGGCATTTATGGCATTTTCAATGGCATTTATGGCATTTATGGCATTTTCAATGGAATTCAAAATGAAAAAAAATCTATCCCCACCAGTGGGGTAGCAGGTGCAACCAGAATTCTGACTTCTTTCATACTGGGCTTTACCTTTTAATTAATATTTTGTCCTCTTCCAAGCCATATTCTCATGATTCAGAAAGAATTCATATGAAAGGAATCGAGCTATGTACCTTCTTTCAGTATTAAATACTTTTTAATTCTACAAACGTTTTTTTCTTACAAAATCAATAACTTTCAAATAAGCATAATCCCAACAAAGCTTCAATATTAAATTGTATATTTCTGAAATTGAATTATGTTATTTTCCCATTTCCTATGATCTTTTCCTCATGATGTATTTTTTTTCTGAAATTGATCTTGTTCAATTCTAATAGTTCCAACCTCAAAAGTTATTAGATCAAGATATTTCTCTCCAAATAATTTCCCCTCATTATTTTATCTCACTCATACAAAATACCAAATCTGAATGTTTTATTATTACTTTCTCCTAGATTCTTAATTTTTTCTTAGTTAAAGAAATTTAATGTGAGGTGAGATATATCACTTCCCTAATTAATCATTGCAACACTACATTGGAGCTTCCTTGTGATTATCAAATGAAAATAATATTCTCCTGAATAAAAATTCACTTGTCATAATTTTCTATTCCTCTATCCCCAAGTAAATATTTTTTTGTCAAAAATTCAATCTTTACCTCTTTTTACACCTTTTTACAAAAACTAAAATAATCTAGAACCTCTTATTTTTAAGAATTGATTTCTCATAGTATTCTTCAACATACAATATACCCAGAAGTCTCAAAATAAGCTACTCTATGAGACTATATGCTTAAATCATCATCATGATATTATTATCAAGGGAAATCCTCATAAAATACTGCTGTTGTGGGTAAATAAGATCAGCTCATTGTTTTGAGTTCTTTTTATTTTCCAGAGGATAATGATAGATATTCTAATAAATTTTCCCAACAAAGAAGGGGGATACATTACCATTTCATCACTAAAATTAGTAATTTGAAATCAATTTTATCTTTAAATAGTTCATCAAATAATATAAATGAGAATTTTATTTCAAAATGAAGGCTGTAAAAAGCTTCAAATAATATGAGAAATCACCAATTAGCTATCAATTCCCTTTTTGGGCTTGAATCTCAAATCAAAGAGGTAACCATTTCAAAAAAAGATAATTATATAGATATTAATTTATCTCATGATGTCAATTCTAAAGATAAAAATTCATTTCAAAAGAATAATTTAATGTATTTCATAAATTGTTTTTATTCCCATTTCTTTACTTATTAGGAATTTATTATTGCTTTAATATCTTATCAGTTATCATTTTGACTTGGTGAAAATACTCGAATTGTGAAAATATGCTTTGGCTAACAGAGATAATTTAAGATGAATATGAGCCTCTTATCTAAAAGAATCAGACTTTAATAGAATTCAATTCACCATTACATCAAGGTCATATATTTTATTAGCCTTCAGAATCTGATCAAAATCTTAATTATTATATTCAAACCCAAAAATATAATTTTGGTTCACAAATAATGTACCAAATTTGAATCCTCTTCCTTTAATAACTGATTATATACTTAATAGCCCATAAATTATTCCCAATTTAAGGAAAATTCTTCAATTGTATTCATATTTGTATGATAAGCTCAAACTAGTAGTAGAACTGGTCTAAGACAAAATTTCATTCCATTCCAGAATTTTAGATATTTCTGGCATAATATGCACTTCTTCAAACTTAAGTTTTCAATGTACTGTTCCTCTAAATATCCATCCCATAGATGATTTTTAAGTAATAATACCCTTCAAGTGTGGCTTCTGAGTGGAAAAATTTGAATACATCTTTCTGCCTTCTTTTGTGAATGTAAGAATATACTCAAAGGTAATTTTTTAAGGATTGGAAGAGTTAAATTGAACAAATGAGCTTCAAAAAAGATAATATTCAGAATTCTTAGCATCTAATAATTCAATTGGAATAGAATAGATTCCTTGGCAATTCCCATTGGTTTTTTAATCATTCACTAAATGGCATTCATATATAAATTTTTACCATATATTTTGACTATACAATTTGTTACTAGCCTGTGATTTGATTCCTTTTCATGAACTATGAGTTCATCCCCTATTAATAAAGTACATAATAATTTGAAAAGTAAATATTAGGGGTTTTCAAAGTCAACAAATCCTGCCTTAAAATAACACGGGATTTGGAACCCAAATCCCAACACTAAATCCGGGGTTTTTTATGTGTAAATCACATGGCATTTTAGCTGAGTCCCCTGGTATTTTGACCAAATCCCATGCATCTGGGATTTGAGTTTGAAACCTAACCCAAATCCCAAATTAGTACTCACAATTCATCCCTGTACAACATATTCTTCTACACTCCATTTTGGACAATCTGATTGAACAGCTCCCAGTCCATTTATACTTCTCACACCATATAATAATGCCTTGTTCCAAAGAAAAAAACATCAAGTCTGATATGAAGATCACCTCTGGCCTGCCACATCTATCAGGTCACTTAATACGTACAGATTATTTGACCATAATTAATCGGCTTTCAGTCAAATCCAATTTTGAGTCATGTTTTGGTACTAGTGGTTCAACATCTATTGGAAGACCTCCTTCATCAAAGCAGCATGGCTTTCAGCTTATGGCCATTGAGGTCAACAAGAAATCATGAAATCGCCTGAACCTTAGCTCAAGCAGCATCCGAGATCAATGGCAAACATATAAAAAGAAGTATATGGCAGAAAAAAAATCAAAAATTTAACTGGGGCTGGAATAACGGAAGAAGATGAGTGAAAAGCTTGAAAGTATGTGTCCTTGCTATGCTGAAATGGATGTGCTCTTTGGCGACAAGCCCAACGTCACTCCCATTGCAAGCTATGATTTGCAAGAAAAAGACAGCTTCAATGGTGATGATGATGTTGATGCTTTTCTTGATAAGGTAAGTTATCATCTCTTCCTTTTTTTACCTGCGATAATTAAACGTAATTTTCTTTTTAAAGGAGAATAATCCCTTGGATTCACCTCACAATCTGGATCCTTTGCTTAATAATGATGATAAGTTGGTTCCAGAGGAAAACCTTCAAGATGAATTGGTAAGTACATTTAAGAGTGATTCTTATGAAATCCATTGTTGATTATTTCTCCTTTTACCAGTGAAGTAACTGCTTAATGCATTCAACACAAAAGCGTAATCAAGCATTGACACCCAGCTTGAATAACAAGAGTGGTTCTAGGAAAAGGCCAATGGATATGTTTGCACCAACATATGCAAATTTTCTTGAATCACAGCAAAAGGGTATGTCTTGGATTTATGGTAACTCTGATGAATCCTACTGATGAAATGCATGATTCATAGCCTGTGAAACCAGTGAAAATGCTTGCTTAGAGTGGGACCAGGAGAGGTGGAATGAAGAGAAAGCTAGCAACATGGAAAAGCAATGGTTTGAAGAAGTCAAGTTGCAAAAGCAAATGGAGTTTGAGGAGAAGCAACACAGAAAGAAATATGAATTTGAAAAAGAAAAGTGGAATCAGGAATGTGAACTTAAGGAAGAACAATTACAGATGGATCTCACTATAGAGGCATTGTCATCAAGCAGGCCAATTGCAGAGCTGGAACGCATTCTGACATTAATCAAGAAGAAGTAACATAATAGGTATATGTAATGTGATCATTTTATCTGTGTGTATTTGTTAAATGTAACTGATCTTTATGTGTAATTATTGATCTTATGTCTTGAAATCAAACTGCAATTTATGACAAAATTGAAAATTCAATGTTTATGCATCATTGGGGCACCAACTTGCCATTGAGCTCATTTTGTGAAATTTAATTTCCAACTATTACAAAATTGACGATTCGGTCAAGTTTTGCATCATGATTTTATGCCCAGCATATATTTCTTATTTTTTCATTTTTGATTTGTTATCTTTTATTTAGCCTTTGTCATTTTTGATTTTATCTTTCTTATTTTGAAATATTGCAACTTTTGCTTTTCAATTTTGATTATTTATTCTTGATGTTTGGATTCTTAATTTTTTATTTTCTTTGGAATTTCTTATTTTTTTATTTTCACCCCACACTCTCCTTTTTTTTTTTTAGTTTATTCAAAAAAAAATATATATATATTGAATTGAATTTTCTTTTTCTTTTTTAAAAACATACACTCTCCAATTTTTTTCTTAGATTATTCAAAAAAAAACACTCTTATTTTTGGATTTGATTTTTTTTTTTCACCCCAAACTCTTCCTTTTTTTTTTAGATTATTCAAAAAATAACTTTCTTCTTTTCAATCTCAGGTAAGTCTTTTTTTTTATCTCACAACTCTATTTTTTAAAAAATGGTTCTAATTAATTTTTCTTTGTTTTTCTTTCATGTTTTTTTTGTTTTTTTTTAGACCTATCATCCGCCTCCAACATCCCCCCACCCATAACCATCCAGCTCAAAGTGACCCCCACCAATCACCCTGGGAGGTTCCAGGGTCAATTATACTTCAAATTGATTCGGCCTCTTTTTTTTATTTTTTCAAGTGAATGGCCTCCAGAGGCCATTAACATCATACAATTAATTTTTTTTTTCAACCTGATCATACTGATTTACTTTTTTTCATAATCATAATCTTAATTATGATTTTTTATTTTTTTTTAATTTTCTTTTTAAAATCATCATCATCTTGATGATTTATTTATTTATTTGGATCATGATTGCTGATTTTTTTTTCTTCTTTTTTTTATCATCATCATCATTGATAACTGATGATGTTTTTTTTATTTCATTTTTTTTAAATCATAATCATCTATATGATTTGATTTTCTTTCTTTTTTGTTGATAATGCATGCTGATTTTTTTTTCCTTTTTTTTTATCATCATGATGATGAATCACTGACGTTTCTTTTTTAATCATAATCATTTTATTTTATGATTGTTTTTTTTTGTTTTTTTTTTCATCATTATTAATGCTGACTTGATTTTTTTTTCTTTTTTTCTCATCATCATCATGAATCACTGATGATCTTTTTTCTTGTTTTTTTTTAAATCATATTTATTTTAATTTATGATCATTTTTTTCTTTTTTCTGATCACTGTGAATGCTGACTTGATTTTTTTTATTTCAATTTTTCTTTCACCCTTTTATTTATTTGTTGCTATAGGGGTGGATTATTTATAAGGATTTATTATGCAATGTCATTCCATTTCAGCCCCCTTCCTTCTTCTTTGAAATTTGAAAAAAAAGCTCCTCCTCCCTCTCACTCTTCAAATCATTCTGATAATGTCATGGTTAGGACTAAACAAGATTCAGAACATCATCAGAATGTTTTAAATGATGTTAAGTCTACTATTCCTCCTCTTGATGTCATGGTTAGGACAAAACCAAATATAGAACATCATGAGGATAAAAATACCAAATCAATTAATAAAAGAAAACTCACTTGAAGCCAAAGACAACACATTCATGATTCAAAACAGATTATGTCTCACCTTGGCCATTCAAACAAAGAATATGAAAGCTTTTCAACTATCTCAATTGAAAAGAAATTCCCCAGTGCCTCATGGTTAAAACTTCCATCTCTCAATGCTCTCCCCCATCCATATATACTCATTGATAAAACAACAAAGCCGTTTTTGCCTGTCATAATATATGAAATAACACGTTTTTATAATTCTTCTGGCCACTCTCAATTTCTCCAAAACCTCATCATGACATCAATGTCATTATCTCAAAATAGACAAGAAATTAAAACAAGTAAGCAACTCCTAGGTGGCATTATGAAAGGCATTGGGTTTTCTCCTGGTTCTGACTCTGGCAAATCTGCAGTTGTGTAATATTTTTTGCTTTTTAATTGAATAATTAATAAGTAATTTCAATTTTCTTAGGTGTTTACTCCAGAAAACCTGGTTTGACTCTTCATCAAATTGAATTGGATAACATGCAATGGACCAAACTTCAACAATATGACAAATTTTATTACTCAAGAATCTTCCATTTTTCAAAACTAGCTGCAAATGAAAGTCAGTCATTAATGGAAGAAGCCAAATTACCAAAGTTCAGTCAACTGGAATGGACTTCAGCCAATCCAAAGGAAGAATTCAAATCATTTACCAACATCATTGTCACTCAAGATGTATTTTTCAATAAGCCACACCAAGATTTGAATGATCTCAATTCCTGTCCTTATGGTACATTTTCTTTTGTATCAAAAAAATATTTTCATCCCCTTCCAACTGCCTTCACCCCCTCTGGACATGGATTGCACTTCCCCAAACTGAAAATGGAGATTGATTTTTCAAAGAAACCTGGCATCATGGATATTCTTTGGAAGACATAAACAATCATTCATCATACAACAAAACCTCCTCCAGAAATTATCAATCATGAAAAAATAACACATTTTTGATGTTCTTTTCAGATCAACCATAAATTATTGAATGTAGGTGACAAATTCTTGAAAATGACACCCAACAAAATTAATTCCAAAGTCAATGGATACTTTGAAAGAAATATGCAAGACCAAAAAAGAGCTAAAAAGTGTTAATTGTAAATAGTTTTCTTTTCTCAATAACATCTCCACTCTGTTGTTTTCCATTAAATTAACTACATAAATCAATGGTCCCTACAAAATTCACAATTCACTATCTTTCCATTCCAAAGTAATTGGTTTAATTTTTTCATGCATATTTAGCATATCTTCACAAATGTTGTTATTGGACAGATTTTCTGCATGTGGTGGATCATCATCCTTATATAAATCAAACCATTCATCACCAATTTGTGCTAACATATTATGTAAAATTGTGCAAGAAACAACCCAACAAACCAAATATTTGATTTCATGAGCATCCCTCATTTGATTTTCCATTTCCCTTAGAGAAAACCACCTCCCCTTCAAAATGCCAATTGCATGCTCCATTTGGACTCTTGATTTTGCTAGACAGTAATTGAAAGAACAGTTGTCTTCATTCTGTGCTACAACTCCCTTATATGCTGGAACAATCCAAGGAGAGCTTGCATATTCTGAATCGGCAAGTAGGTACTGATCCTTTTCATAAACTCTTGAGGTGTTTGTGCTATTTTCATATGCTGATAGACATTTGAATCATGAAGTGACCCAGTACAACCAACATGTAGATCAGTGAACTGTTTGTTGATATTGCAAACCAGTTGTGTTGACATAGAATACCTGAATTGTAAAAAATCAGTAAAAATGAGATAAAGAATCAAAATTCAACAGCTTACCTCTTTTTGCAATCAAAATAGGCTTCCCCATCATTGGGGGGACGTTGTGATAATGGTATGAGACTCCCATAAATAAACCCAATGCACCCAGGGAAGTCTTCTTCTTGCATTACTTGAGACATCTCTCTTTGTTGTTCTATTGTTGGCCACATAATCACTTTGCACTTCAGCTTCATTAATATCTGGCTCACTCTTTGAGTGTACAACACAATAGCCCCATGGCTAATTCCAAACAACATTCCAATCTTTCCCAAAGCGGCCCCATTGCCATTTGATCCTAGCCTTGATAATGCCACAGCCAATTGGATGGCAGGATTGCATTGTTTGTTTTGTGATGAGTTTTGAAAGGTTTTATCAGCTTGAATTTATGCAACCAATTTTTCAAATGATTCATGTGTGGTTCTACATAGCTGTTTAAGCTTTTCAGATGATAATGTTTGTAAATCATTCATTGTATACATCTAATTTGATGGATATCTTCTATGAGGATTGATGTATCTTTGTGAGGTTATCATATCTAATAATATTATATCTTCCTGGATATCGAAATCACTATCAGAGTTGAGTGCATCAATGAGCTGCAGTGAGTTTAACGTCTGAAGTAAAGGTAGCCTTTGCAATGCCTTGGGCATGGTACATGAAGAAAAGGCCTGTATTAAATGAAATTTAGAATCAAATACTTCAATAAATGACAAGGGTATTCAGATTTTATGCAAGAGAAGTAAATTTTTATGCAATTTAACATGCCATTACTGAGCTGTGTGTTTTAAACATGTGTCTTTATGGGAAGCTAAAGGTGGTATTTTAGTATTTAAATATGGGATTTGGTACCAAAAAAACCTGGGTTTTTGTACCTTAAAATACCACACCTCTTGAGGTGTGGGATTTCTGAAATCCCAAAAAATCAAAAAATTAATGCGGGATTTTGGCAAAAAAAAACTTGGGATTTTGAGTGTGGGATTTGGTAACTTTGACACCCCCTATTATAATCTTCCTTCAGCAAAAAACCAATTATATAATTGTTTTCAAAAATTGAACAGTTGAAGTCAAAAAGGTAATTTTTGAATTATTAAAAAAAATTCACTCTGCTATGTGCCCATAAAGTCAAAATTTTGATTTTATTTTTCAAGGGACTTTAAATTTTGGGAATTCTTTTTCTTGAGATTCAAAAAAGAAAAGAATATTTCATGGAAATGATTTATGGCAATTTTTCATGGTTTTTGATTGAGAGAAAGAATAATGAAAGTCCTATATATGAGTTTTTCACCTCATATTCCTTTTGTGATTCTATCAATAATTATCATTAAATTAGCATCCTCATAATAGGTAATTGCAATTTCTTGGCAAGATTTGTGGAAAACACCCTTACAATTGCAGATTAGTCAAATCTATAAAAGGAAATAGATCCATAAATGTCTCTTTGTAAACAGCTCAGAAGATGGTTCAAAGCTCCTTATATTAATAAAATCACTCATGGTAAATTGTCAAGTTGTTTAATAAAATGGGAATCAGATTGTCATTTGAGATTTTATCATAACATGTTAAATACAGCACTAAGTTGTCCTTAATTTCTTTCATTTCCATAAATATTTCTATATTCATAAGCAAGAATTATATCAAGAACTTTCAGGGACCCTCTTTGGGGCGTTTGAGGTTTATTTTTAGCATCAGATGAAGCTTAGGTTCCATTTCTGTCGAATTATTCTCAAGCCTTTTTCCAACTCATTTCCACTGACAAGGTTAGATCCTAGTTAGAGTTCAGTTGGAAAAAAAGTTTATATGAAAAGATATAAAATCTTATTATTCTTATTAGAACATCCATAATCAAACATCTCAAATGACTTATACATAACATGTATATAATCATTTTACACAAATATTATTAAACCATCTATCAATAAATGTGAAAATGATGCCATATTTTGCCACCAAATTTAGTGAAAAGTGTTTTAATAAGGCTATGTAATAACCATAAGATGTTAAAGAAGTTTGAACTTCAGAATTTTTGGATCCACAGGGAAATATTAAACTGGAATTCAAAGTTTGTGATGTATGTAGCAATTACTAAACCAACATTCTTGTGTGTGCTCCTAAGGATTTCTTTGTGCAATATTATCTTTATGCAATGAATTTTATAGCTTTTCCATTCCTTTATTTTTATTCAATTGTTTTATTTTTAATTTTCATTTTTTATAAACAGGTTTTCAATCATATTGTGCTTTTTGATTTCTTGATTTTGAAACTTTTTGATTGTTTGAATTGATTTGTTTTTTAATTTCTTTTACTTTTTTTATTCATTGTTATTTTGTTTTAAATTTTGTATTATTTTCCGTCATGTATTTCTACTTTTTGTTTTTTTTAATTTAAGGTTTTTGCTTAATTTATACCCATTTTTCGTCTAATTTTTAGTGATTTATTTTTTCAATTATTGAAAATGAATGATTTTCTCCTCCTTTTTTTCAAATTTTAATCCACTTTTATATTGATTTTTGTTTCTTTTTTTTTATTTTAATTTTCATTTAATTTGGGCTTTTTTTATTTGTTTAAATTTTTGAAATGTATTTTATCAATTTTATTAATTTTTGTTTTCAATGTTTTTTATTTATTTTTTCATTTCATTATTTTTTTTCTCAACTTTATAAATTTTATGTTTTTTTTTGAGTTTCTGGGGTGGAGATACACTGGAGTAATGATTTGTTCACAATAAACTTAGCACCAAAAAATAAGTACTAGGACACTGGAATTAGTATAACACACTCATTTCAGTGTATCTCTGCCCAAGAAACTTTAAAAGAAATGTAAAAAAAATGAAAAAAAAATGAAAAAAAAAATGAAAAAAAAAATGGAAAAAAAAATGAAAACTGAAAAATGAAAAATGAAAAAAAAAATTGAAAAAAAAAATGAAAAAAATAAAATGAAAAAAAAAATGAAAAACTAAAATGAAAAAAATAAGATTATAATGAAAAATTTGATAAAGAAAAATATAAATACAAAAAAAACAAAAAAAAAATGAATAAAAAAAATTAAATAAAAGAAAAATTAAGTTAAACAAAAACAATTAATAAAATTCAAGAATATAAAATAAATAATTATAAATAAATGAATTAAAAGAAAATTAAAATAAATTAAAAAAAAAAAAAAAGAAGAATGGAACGATTCATAGAAAAGTGAAAAATAAAGAAAAATTAAAAATAACATTTAAATAAAAATAATATAAAAATTTGAAATTAAAATCAAAAAAGAGAAAAAAAACTGAAATTAAAAATAAATAATTCAAAATTTGATGAAATAAATTGTTTTTCATTTTGTTTTAAAATCATGTTAAATTATTATTAATGGTTTTTTCAAGTTTTATTTTGATAATTGATGAAATTTTAAGTACTAGAAAAAATTGACAAAGAAAAATGAAAAATTTGGGAGAGACATAAATGAGGAAAAAAATGAAGGTGGTCAAACCAAGATATGAAAAGCTTAAAAATTGAATGCATCAATTTTGTTTCAATTATAATGTAACTAATATGTTGAGAAATTAAGAATAAAAAGTGATGAGGTAGCCTTAAAATCAATCAAACAATTGGGAAAAAAATCAAAGCAATTTTTTTAAAATAAATACCAGATTGTGTTATTGCAAGATTTACAAAAGCCCACACACAAGGAGGTTTTTATGGAAAAATAAATTTTAAAATGAAAATTTTCATTATGTCAAAGGAAGTATTAAGCTTTATCCTGTTTCACTTTGTACTACGTCACATTTTTCCTCTTTCAGACAAATTCCTCTTTTCTACTGTTCTGTATATAGATTTTCCATCACTAGTTGTTTTTTCCATTGTTATCACCTAGGAAATAACTTGTAATAAGATCACCGTTGCCTACTTGTATTTTCTTAGTATCCTAAGGTATAAATAGTGTACCTCTGTATTGTTGTAAACCTTTCCCCATCTTTTCAAAAGTGCTTCTTTCTTATTTTGTTCATAAAACCTCTTATGTTATGGGCCCATTAGTGCTAATAAATTAAGAAAGTAATTTCTTTCACCAGCACGAAAAGATCCTACCCTGGGAAGTAGTCACAAATCTTGATGAGTATTCCTATATCTAGCTATACCGCTGAATCCGACTACAGGGCAGTAACACCTTCTTCAAATCCAATGGAGACAAATAGTCCCTCAAACATCATGCATCAAACCAGTTCTGAAAAGCCTATGTATTCCAGTATTCTCCGTGAACTAACCCAACAAGGGTTATCTGCATCTCTTGAATGTATGAGGTTCATTGAACCCTTAAATTCAGCTAACTACTCAAATTGGAGCAATAAAATCAAGTTAGCTCTGACAATGAGGAACTTAGACACCTTTCTTGACCCCGAGTGGACCTCTGGATTGAGCAAAAAACCCAAAAATGCAGATGGTGTTGAATTCCGGAAGAACTGCTGTAAGCAAATATACTCTTGGATAGGGGACCGTCTAGATCAAGAAAACTTTGACAAATTCTATGATCAAGACTTTGTTTTCCACAACCCAGCTCTCTTATGGGAGAAAATCAAAAATCATTATGCTGCCTCTTCAGTGGAAAACTGTGCAACTATCTTTTGCAAAATATTCGGCTTGAACATGGAAGAGTCAAATATCAAATAAACTATTTCTGAGCTAAGGCATCAAGTAAACCTGCTCAAAATGATGGGTTGTAAGATTTTTGACGTCGACACTCTAACCAAAGTTCTGGCTTTCTATGTTCTCCAATCCCTTCCTGCTTCTTTTCAAATCGTCTCCAACAACATCTACCAGTCTACTGAGATCTCAGGAATTGTCCCTTCTCTAGATAAAGTCTTATCTGAAATTGAAATCTCCTTTTCACAAAGGCTCGACTTGGCACAGAATCTTAGTTCCTTGAAAGCCCAGGGAAGTCACAAGTCAAGGCCAAAGTGCAAGAATGGCAATCATAATCCCTTGGCTCCTCATTCCAAAGATGAATTCTTTGAATCTTATCCTGAAAAGTTAGAAGCATTCAGGGCTCAAAGAGCTGCAAGAGAGCAAGGAAAATTGGGTTCGCCTCAAATTTTCAGTGCTCTCCAAGCAAAAGCAAGCCCCAAAACAGAAATCCTAGATAGTGGAGCCTCCTACTCACTCTTCAAAGACAACAGTAGATTTATTTCTACTAGCGCAACCAGGATTCCGTTGTCTTTGTCTGACGGAAGTAGCATCATTGCAACTGAAATCAGCACGGAAATAATTTCATCAAGTAATGGATCTCCTATTCACCTGCGTAACTCCCTGGTGATCCCTTCTGTAACCACTACTCTTATTGCCTTATCCCCTTTCCTTAGGAAGCATTGCTCACTTATTGGGATGGGAGATAGTTTAAAATTGATTAGCAAGGATGTAAATCCTCTGTTGGAAGTGTCTCTGAAAGACAAAGTCGTATCTATCAACCTAAAAGGTTCCTCAATAAACAATATCAGCACTCCCATAGATCCATTAATAATTCACAAAGCCCTTGGCCATCCTGGTTTAAAATACGCCAGAAAGATGAGGCCTGACATTGATTTTTCCTCTATTAAATGTGAGGTCTGCCTGATCTCTAAATCTTATTGTCTCCCTTTTCAAGGAGAATTCTCAAGCCCAGAATCTCTGCTCCAGGTCATTCATATAGATCTCTGTGGTCCTATTGCCCCAATTTCAAAAGGGGGCAATTGGTTTTTGATTTAGATTATTTACGGTTATTCTTGGTTTCACTTCACCTATCTTCTCTCCTGAAAATCTCAGTCAATTGAGAAATTCAAAGAATTCAAATCCTTTTTTGAAAATCAAACTCAGTTAAAAATAAAGCAAGTGGTAATGGATAATGGTGGAGAATTTACCAGCAATTAGTTTAAAAAGCTTTTGAAGTACTCTGGAATTCAAAGCACCCTCACTGCTCCGCATACTCCTCAGCAAAACCCTTTTGCTGAAAGAGAAAACAGGTCTCTTCTTGAGCGGGCCAGGTGTTTACTTCTCAATTCAAAGCTGCCTCACCATTGGTGGGGTGAATCTATTTCAACCGCAACCTGTCTTCTTAGCCGCACTGCTGTGGCATCTCTTCATTATCAAACTCCTTTTGAGCTCATATTCAGCAAAAAGCCAAAGATTCCAAATCTTCACCTGTTTGGCTGTCTTGTCTACATCAACATCAATAAATGCAATATTTCTTCGAGACTTGCTCTTAGAGCCAACAAAGGGCTCTTTCTGGGGTACCTGGAGGGCCACAAGAACTTCAAAGTGATCAATTTTGATACTGGTAAGTATCAAGTCACTCATGACTGCATGTTCCTTGATGACTGTCCCAGATATCCTCATTTTTCAAATAAATCTTCCCCTGCTCCAATCTCTCCTTTTTACCTTGAAAATGACCTTTTGATAAGAAGGAATGATGGTCTTTCTGTTAACCCTTCCCCTTCCGAACCTGTTCATTGCACTTCTCCTGCTCCTTTGTAACCTGCCCCTTGTACTTCTCCTCCTGATTCGCCTATTCCCCCATCTCCTGCTTCTAATCCTCCAGATGATCCCTGTGTTACAAGATCAAGGGAAGGAGAATTAGAAAAAAGCTTACCTAAGGGCTGGGTGATGGATTATGCTCCATTGGTTTCCAGAAAGGATATTTCTTCTAGCATAAACAAAGACAATATACTGAACTACAGAAGGAATTGGAGCATCAATGTTTCTTTAGTTCCAAAGAACTATCATCAGGCACTGAATCACTTAAACGCTGATGAATGGATCAAGGCTATTAACAGTGAAATAGCCAGCATCAAAGAAAACAATGTCTGGATACCCATAAAAATCCCTCCTGGTGCCAATGTCTTGGGCTCTACTTGGGTTTTTTGTGAAAAAGAGGATCAGTTTTGTAATGTTGTGCACCATAAAGCTCGCCTCTGTGTACAAGGTTATGCTCAAAAGGAAGTAATTGATTATCATGACACATTCTCTCCAACTGGGAGATTGTCTTCCCTTTGATTCTTGCTCAGTTTTTGTGCTTCCAAAAACTATGACATCCATAAGATGGATGTCAAAACTGCTTTCTTTCATGGAATCACTGAAGAAGAAGATTTTATGAGGTATCTGCATGGGTATCCTCATCAGATGGAAGAAGGAACTTGTCTAAAACTAGTAAAATTGCTGTAAGGGCTGAAGCAAAGCCCCAGGTGCTGGTACAAGCACTTGTCTGAAGTATTTAATACCTTGGGTTTTGAAGTAAATGATGCTGACCCTTTCTTATTTGTTAAATGGGAAGTTAATAATCCAATCATGGTGCTTGTTCATCTGGACGACATGGTAATTGGAGGCAATAGTGCTTTAGTACTAAAATTCAAACAAGAAATCCAAAAATACTTCAAGATGGAAGACTTGGATGAAATTGTCTATGTTTTGGGTATCAAAATTACAAGAAATCGGGAAGACAGAACAATATACTTATCTCAAGAACTCTACGTCTACAAGATACTTGATGAATTTGGTATGCTTGATTGCAAACCAGTATCTACTCCAATGAATCCAGGGTGTTGATTGTCCCTTTCTAGTAAAAACAACTCAAACAACTCTTTTGAATATTGAAAGGCTGTTGGTTTGTTGAATTACCTTGTCACTTGCACAAGACCCAATTTGGCCTATTCAACCTCTTTGTTATCTCAGTTTCTGGATTCCCCATCTGACAATCACATAGCCGCATTCAAGAGAATATTAAGATACCTTCAAGGAACCAAGGATTTTTCACTCATCCTTGGAGGTAATAACCCTTCTTTGACTATAAGTGGTTTTTCATACTCTGATTGGGGCAGTAATTACAATGGAAAGTCTTTTTCTGGGTTTGGAATTTTGTTTGGAGGATTAATTGCTTGGAAAACCAAAAAGAAATCAACTGCTTCCCTCTCCACCACCAAAGCAGAACTAAATGGACTTGTCGAACTCACTCAGGACATTTTATGGCTCAAAAATTTACTGATCAACTTAAAAAATTGATCCACCTGTTCAGTTGCGATGTGATAATCAAGGTGCTGTCGCACTCTGCCATAATCCTCTCTATCATCACAAGACTCAACATCTCAATATCAGACTAAACTGGTTGCACGATCTGACCATCAAAAAAGAGATTAACCTATCTTACATTACAACTTCCAATATGTGGGCCAACATATTCACCAAAGGGTTGTGCAAGCCCAAGAATAAAACCTTTTGTCAAAAATTGGGACTCATTGCACTACCCAGCAAGAGGGCATATTAAGCTTTCTCCTGTTTCACTTTGTACTACATCACATTTTTCCTCTTTTCTACTGCTCTGTATATAGATTTTCCATCACTAGTTGTTTTTTCCGTTGTTATCACCTAGGAAATAACTTGTAATAAGATCACCATTGCCTACTTGTATTTTCTTAGTATCCTAAGGTATAAATAGTGTACCTCTGGATTGTTGTAAACCTTTCCCCATCTTTTCAACAGTGCTTCTTTCTTATTTTGTTCATAAAACTTCTTAGGTGATTCTCTCTTTCTTCTTCTTATCTATGCTGTTATAGTGCAATGAATCTTACCGATCTTTTTGACAGTTCTTCTTTATTATTTTGTTCATAAAACTTCTTAGGAAGCTGGTTAATCTATAAGAAAATATTGGAGTGATGATATAATAGTCATTTCTGATGAATATATTTCATAACAAAGATAATGGTACAAACACTTGAAAAAAACAAATAGTATTAATGATATATGTTGACTGTTTATTAAATTTTTAACTCAAAAAAAAATTATGGTGAAATAATATATTCTAAATAAATATGATATATAAGAAAAAAATAACATAAATATAATGTATATATATAAGGGAAACATCCAAAAAGTTTGGGATCATTCTTAGAAGAAGGTATGTAAGCTATTTTAGAAGACAAAAAAAAACCTACCTTTTTTAAAAAAGCTGTTATAGTATTCAAGGTTTTCTCTCCAAAAAATCTCTATACAAAAATTTTTAAATGGTGTGCACAGGTGAGATAGTTCAATTATCTCATTTAAAATAGACAATTTAACAAGGTTGAAATTTCTTCACATATTTAGTTATTTGATCAAATTTTATTTCCTTATATAAAATAAGTATTATTCTAAAATGTTTTGTATTAGTTATTAGTTTATATTTAAAGTAATATTAAACAAATAAGAATCATTACAAGTCCATAATATCCTATTTTAATTTAGTAAAATGCTTAATGACCAAACATGTGGCTGAAAGTATTTGCAAAAATATATCAAGGTTAGAACCAAGGGTAAAACTCATGTTGAAAGCAGGTTGGAACTGGGTTGGACTTTCTACTCCCACTGGAAGGGATAACTTTTTTATGGTGATTTATGGCATTGTCAATGGGGATTTTCATATCTCATTCTGGAAAAAATATGGCAAAAAAAAAATTACAAAATTCCTCAAAACTAAGCCTGAGGATTTTTTTAAAAAAAAATTGTGTCATTTACATGTTTTTGGACATAAATTGTTAAAAATACATAAGGGCTTACACGATTTTACCAAAACCCTTTTCAAATTATTAAAATTCTTTAATAATTTTTTCAAAAAAAAAAATATCATAATTCTTTTCTTTTGAACCTTTTTCAAATATTACTAATAATAATAATAATACTAATAATCCTTATTGTTTAATTAAAAAAAGGTTTAATTAAAGAAAAAATTTATTAAATTTTAATTCATAAATAAAATAAACAAATAATAATAATAATAATAATAATAATTATCCTTTAAAAAAAAAAAAAGAAAAAGAAAAACTTATTTTCATTTCATATTTTTTAATTTTAATTTAATTTAATTTTTTCTTTTTTTTTCTAATTGAAAATTATATTTAATAAAATTTTCAAATAATAATGATTATGATGATAATTTTAATAATAATATTTTTAAAAAGAAAAAAATCAAAATGATATTATTATTAATATAATAATTTTAATATTTAAGTTTATTTAAAGATGTACTGTACAGTACCTGTGCAATAAATAGATTTATGTAATGTGTTTAAAAATAGGGGTTTTTATCAATATGCTTTATTGTAATACAAAGAAAGGTATATGAGTTAGATGCAATCCCTTGTCATGTCAAAGCATGTCTACCAATATATATTGGCTTAGGATAAGCTCTGCTGCAATTGAGTCCATTATAAGTGAATTCAGAAAGGAACCCAAAAAAAATTACATGAAAGTAATTTTTTTACCATAATTTTCCACTTTTAAAAACAATTTTTAAAACTCTTTCCCTTTGCGAAACAGAAATCATGGCCAATTCCAGGGAGATTGCTAGAAGATAAAATGATATTTGTGGTTATCCGAAAGAAATTCTTTCCAAACTTACCCAAGATTCATTATTTCTCAAATTGATGACCTCTTAGGCTCTTACATACAATACATCTACAGCGAGGCCCAAGGCTCTGTTTTGTACAGTGAAATGCGCGGGCAAAAAACACAATATTGGATAAAAAAACAAAAAAGAGCTTAACTGCATTTTGAGCAACAATACCTATCTTGTCGTGATAGCCTTTGTGCTGGGATGCAAGTCCAGTCGAAAAATTTGAAGAAAAATAATCAATTTCGGGTGTTTCAAAAAGCATCCTCAACTCGGTAGTACATGCTTATATTCACCTTAATGAAAAATAACTCTTTGATGGTATGTTACAAGTAGAAAGATTCAAAAAAAATTGTAACATTAATTGAATTCAAAGCTTGGGAATTTCATGACGAAAAGGCAGAGCTCTGTATCATGTTTTTATTAGGAATAATCAATAAAAGTGCACATAAAGGATAAATTAAAGGCCCTTCATGCCACGTGATTTTTTATTCATTTTATCGGCCAATAAATAAGTGCAAAAGCTCCCCTTTTTTACTATGGCCAGGATATGTTTGATAGTTAGAAATTTAACAACGACTTCCCCTCTACCAAATAGGATAAAACGAGTCATTCATATGCAAAGTCAGCAAACTATCGGTATTTGGAGGAGACCTATTCAGAAGGACCCTTTAAAAAACTGGCGCTAAGATCGACACTGTCTGATGTTTCGGTTGAAGAATGGGAAGCATCGAGACTTAGCCGATCATTAGTCCCCAATATCGTATAAGGATCCAGAGAATGAAGACAAAGAGCCGGATTCAACTTCATTTTCAAGGACGCCGGACATCACAATCTGTGAGTTTGCAGATTCGTAACTGAATTGAGAGTCAAAAGTCTCGTGGTTATATTCTCCCAAGTTATGTCGCTCAGCTTGCGATGCAGGTTCGTTTAACAGGTGTTGATTACCGCTTTCTAGAAAGGAAATGTCGATATTAGGTTTTGAAGGTTGACTGTCATTGATGACAGACAAGCCAGGTTGTTCAGTGAATTGAATAGGATCGGACAAGTTTTTATCATTTGAGGCAGAAAGAGGCTGATCATGGCCCAAGGATTGTTGGAATGTCAATTGAGCATGCTTTTGTTGATTGACGTTTACTACATCACACTGACCTTGTGAAAAATCAAGAGTAGATGATGGTACCAAAAGCGAATGAGCTATATCGGGCTGTGAAGATTGTGGCGTTGGAGCAACCGCTTGGGGGGTGGCTTCTACTTTTTGGTCACCTTTTTTTATTAATAAAAGAAAGGGATCATCTTCAAGTGATTGTTCTCGTCCCGTTGCTACCTTTTGCCTATTTCCGACTGTTAGCCGAAGAACTTCAGCCATAAGTTCAGAGTTCTTGTGGCGCATACTATCAAGATCACGATTCAATTTCTTGTTTTGGTTGGCAAAAGATTGGACAAGTTCATCATTTTTTTTGGCTTGCAAGGTTGCTTGACGTTCAAGACGCCGAACGGACTTTTGAGATAGAGTTAATTCAGCTTGGGCCTGGGCTAAGTCTTGTTTTAGCCGTTCTGAAAACATTGCATAGTGCTGCTTAGCGGGATGTGCGGATTCCTTCAGTAAACCTTCGAGGGTTTTAATTCTTTGCTTCAATTCACTAATTTCAGTTTCACAATTCATCAGCAGCATCCCTCGTCCAGTCAACTCGACGTCCTTTTCACGAAATCGCCGTTTCCAATCCTCAATTATTAACTTTTCTTTTTCTAATTGAGATTCATAATCCTTGGCTAGCTCCTTTTGGCGCTCCTCAAAATCAAATCGATTGGCTGACTCTTGAACGTTGACTTCCAAGGCGCCCCTTAACAACGTGCGTAATGAACCAAGAGCAGTTTCCAGCTGCTTTATTTTGACCTTGTAGTTAGCCGGAGTATTTGATGAGCCCGAGTCAGTGGAGCCTTGGGGGTTTCCATCAAGATTGCTGTAATCCGATGCATCACTTTCAGAAATCTCGCCATCATCGTCATGAGAGACTAAAGGAAAGTTTGGAATTAAAAAATCAGTTAGTGAGAAAGATAATATTGGTACTTAACTTTCAAATATACTTACTACTCAACAAGACTAGTTCTGGACGTTTTGATGCGTCGTGCCATGTGACCCAATGTTTTGGTTGTTTTGGATCTTCTAGCTCAATCCACAAGAAAATGGAGCCCGACTTTTTCCTTTTAACCTCAAATCCCATGATGTCACCAACAGAGTGCTTGTTTTTAAGTTGAGCAAGTTCATTATTAGGATTGGCTGAAAAAAATACAAGTCAAAGGCAAACTTGTTAGTATAAAAGTTTTAGGGGTTCCAAGCCTGTATGAGATATCAAGGCTGAAGGGACAAGTAAAAAGGGAAATACCAATGTAGGCTATGGGCTCAGCCAAAAAGTCTGTTATTGCACGCTTTTGAGCATCGTGGAGTTTACTACGCTGAATGTAACGACGAAGATATTTGCTGCTTAAAGGATTTTGGTGGTCATTTATAGTCGTAATGATTGCTGATATTACAAGGTCGGGCTCGTATGTTCGTCGACCATTCTGATTAAAGTGAGAGACTTGAGCAGTATTGTTGGTTTGATGAGTAAGGGGGCGGGGCGAAAAAGTTTGGACTGTGAAGGCATAAGCAATAGCAATGATCAAAAAAGGAGTTTCTGTCAAGCTCACTAGCAATGGGCAACTTTGCAGCTTTGCCTAAGGGTGATGGTTGAGAATTGCCAATATTCAATGAAGCTGAAAGTTGTGGTGTGAAAACAGGGGGGGATGAAATAGGGATTTCTTAGTGCTAAAATAATTGGAGCATGAAGCTTACCATGAGCAAAAGGTCGATCTTGTGGGTCTGATTGACAGGAATTGGGCGAATGATTAGAAGATGTGGATGATGGGCGTCTATTTTTTAAGTTGGATTGGTTTAAATTTTGTTTGAAATGACCATCGTCAAGTGGGTTCCTGGCAGAAGTATCGATTGATTTAGACTTGTGTAAGGTCTTAGATGAAGAACGCGCAGAAGCTGAGTTGTCCAGTCGGCTGGGCTCAAGACCTGGTGAGCTCGATGTCGAATCGGAGACGTGTTTCTTTTTTGGGTGATTGTGGGTGGAGCGTAAAAGATTGGGCACCCTGACGATTGGCGTTTGAAGTTCGAGATTCTTGCGCTTTTTTGTAGGATTATGAGAATGATCATCTTGTCTGGGATTGTTATCGAGAGTCTCGGAGCGAAGCCAAATTGAATTTTTGTGTCTCTTTGAGCTAATTTGAGAAGATTGAGTTGGTAAAATGGCCGATGAACCGATATCCCTTGATGTTTTGAGTGGATCATCACTCGAATGACGATTTGGGGACATGATGACGAACTTGAATCGTTCCAACAGATAAATCCTTGAGGATGGACGACTGCCGATTTCCAGCGATCGACCTGAGGAGTTCCTTTGAGAATCTTTGAGAAATCTTCGATGGATTGAAATTTTCCTGACAAGAACTATTTTGATTTTTTTGACGAATGAATAAGTTTGAAGGATCTAGAATGATCTTTCCAATAAATCGATTGGATAAAAATTAATTTCCTAAAATTTCTAAAAAAGTCAACAGGAGAATTGAAATACTCCTGCGGCCTGCCGCTATTAGGCCCGGTTTGTGATCGGGTTTTGAGCGGGGTTTGGGAGTTATTTTGATTTGAATGTTACTAGATTTTTAATTTTAAATTAATTTTTTTGGTCTTGGAATAATTTCAAAACCTCTAAAGATAGTTTTAAATTACAAATTTCTCTTAGATTTCTAAATTATGGCCAATTTATGGCCAATCAGTCTCCTGACTCCCAATTCTCTACAAATCAGTCTTTTGAATGACTAGTAAGTAGCTCATAAAGACCAAAGCAACACCTGGCAATGAGGCAAATGATTTATATACTCAATCAACTAGCCCTTGTGAAGAAGGTACCATTCAAACCTCATCTCAGAAATTCAAGTGTCACACCAGAGAAGAATTTAAAATACATTGGAAAGATATTGAGGAACAGAGAAAAGAAAAGAGACAAAGGGAAATGAATGGACATATAATGGCTGAAGATAGCCAAATACACAAATCGGCACACCAATTGGCTCAAAGAAATAGTGAAAAACAAGCCAAGACTTGTTTTGTTTGGATTTAAGAAGACACAAAAGAATTACTCAACATGCTGATAAATTTACAATTGGATTTCATCAATGAAGATGCAGTTCATACTGGATTCATTTCCTGGTTTTGGTATTTCAAAAATCATGGGAAAAAAAGAATATCACCATTTGAAGGATCTGTCCTTTGAGACTTTGGAACATTGCTACAAGGCTTTGACGACAAAATTTCATGTAAGAAACTGAACAATCTAATTTTATTCTTATTAGTGGCTAATGTAAATTTTTAATTTTTTTAGATTATCAAAGATTCATGTGAGGCCACCAGAGGAGGTTTTTTTTGCACAGTTGGAACATCATCACATGACCAATGTGGTATTCTTTTTGGGTATTTACTTACAAGCTGCATCTTATTGATTTTTGGCTTCAAGGTCTATGAATTATTGCAAGAAGTAAATATTAATAACTTCACCCTTAATGATAATGGTTTGGAGTCTGGAAAGTTCTCTGTGTTGTGATGCACTGAAAACAACATGGATAATGATGCAAATAACCCAACTGAGGAGAATATTGATTCCAATGAAAATAATCAAAAATTACCAACACATTTTATTCCAAACATTAATAATAATGCTGAGAAAAATCCTATTCATGGACAAAAAAGCAATTAAATAAACGACAATTTAGTAAGGTATAATCACATTGCACTTGTGATTCATTAAGCCAAGACTCAAATTTTACTATACAATCCACAGGAAGAAATCAAAGAATACTAACAAAATATAACAAAAATTTAAAAAATTCAATAAGTCATTTGATGCTAATGATATAGTAAAGTCAATAATGTGCTGAAGAATAGGATTGTCTTCAAGTAGCTTGAGATGAAAAGAATTTTCAATTACAAAGGGAGAGAGAAGAAGAGAGGAGAATTAAGGAGGATCAATGAAGAGTGAAATAACAAGAAAGAAGTGAAAGAAAAAATATGATTATGTTTAAATTTTTGGCTAAAATCGGTGGAGCAACAGCTGAGGAGCTAAGTAATTTGTAGAGGTAAAAAATTTTCATCAATAATAATTAAAATTCATGTAAAGATTTTAATTAGAATGAATGGAAACTAATAGGGTATAATATTTTTTTCAGATGTTGAGTTAAATTTATTGTTAGATAAGTATATCAACATGTAATAAATTTGCTCTCACTAGCTTACAAGAGTCATTTAAGCACATGAAATCATGTTTTTCTCATTTTTGATAACTGGCTATTGGTTTCTCTTTTTTTAATTGTAAATATTAGGATTATACATAAAGTTTCCTTGATTTCTATTTACAGTATTCCTATTTAGACATTGTAATCAATTGTTTTTCCTTTTTCAATGGATAATGTCCCGAATTTTCTGAATGAGGAAAATAAACCTAAATAAAGGATACATTATAGTATGAAAAAAAGTAGATCTTATCTGCATCTGTATTATTATATAAAATCAAGGCATGCTATTTTCTTG
Source organism: Austropuccinia psidii (assembly GCA_023105745.1). Taxonomy (NCBI): domain Eukaryota; kingdom Fungi; phylum Basidiomycota; class Pucciniomycetes; order Pucciniales; family Sphaerophragmiaceae; genus Austropuccinia; species Austropuccinia psidii. Next base: position 49,143,556 of record JALGQZ010000009.1, read on the forward strand.
GGTCAATATGCAAAAGGTAGAGTAAAATTCTAGTTTTTTGGCATCATTACATAATATTATATATAAATATCTATATAAGTCCATCCAAAAATCGTATTAAAGCAATTTTTAATAAATAAATATAGTAAATATCAAATTGATATTCTATTAATTCAATTATATCATGACTTAAGCTTATCATTCTTGTCAAATGTGTTTTAAATGATAAATAACTTATTTAAACATCCATCATTTGCCAAGATTTGGTCATGGGTGATGATTTGAAAATAAAATGCCTCATTTATTTGAAATTACAGTATCAAAATGATCCAAAATACATAAAACAATACAATCAAAGGGCAAAAGAACATTTGGAAAATGAAATTTATGAAGAAAATAAACTAAAAGATTCCACCCTAAATTAAATGTTAGATCACTATTAAATTGAATTTATCAAGCTTCAAATGAAACTTCAAATCCTCCTGGACCATTTTAATTCTAGTTAATATAATTATTTTAATAAAAAAAGATAAAAACCTTAGTTTTTTCAAATTATTTCTGAGTTTTTGATAATCAAATTCAAATACAAAGTGCAAGCATACACAACAATTTCAGAATGGTTATATGTTCATTCTAATTCACTTTAAATTTATTCAATCTTACTCATATCTCCAAAATTATTAGTTTGCATAACACCAATTTACTACAAACATAATATAGTATTCAAGTCTTGACTAAAAATGTTGACCATTAGTATCAATGCAAAAAGTATCATTTTTTATAAGCCATTTACTAAAAGTTACTTGTATCCAGGCCTAATTTCAACAGTTTCCAGCTCACTGAATTCTTATTCATAGTCACTATCCACAAATACACTATTGTGTCACAGGGGCTCTTCTAAGTGAAGAGGGCCTGGCACTTACTTATGGAGGGCTCAAGATATGGTAAATTGGAAATACACTTAAGAGTGTAATAAGATGAAGTTACTAAATGAAGAAATATAACAATGACACAACAAAATAATAAGAGTAAGAAATAAAAGAGCCAACCACGAAAAAGTCCAAGTCCACTGTTTCAACCTATAAGAATGGAAAGAGAATGGTTAATAAGGATATGGCCACCCAGCTCATACTGTACAGGCAAAGAAAGAAAATGAAAAGACTAACTGAAAATAAAATAAATATAATAACCAAAATAAGGATAAGAATATCTATAAAATAATAAATAAACTAAATTAATTAACTGGGGAAAAGTCCCCAGGGGGGAGAAAGAGGGGTTGGTATATGTGAGAATCACCAGCCCTGATCCAGACAGAGAATTTTCATGAGAATAATTGATGATTGAATTGAGTCTGGCCAATACAGAGCCTGTATGTCTGTACAGGATCTGTACAAGAGGTGTGGTGGTATTGAGTGATCATACAGTTTCAGGATGGTGTATCCAAACTGTATTGGGTAATTCCAACCTGTACAGAAGTTGACAGGCTGTATTGATGAACCAGACTGTATGCATGTTTCAGAAAGGAAGATTGCTGAAACTGAATGCTGATACACACAGTGGATTTGCTGGCTTGAGGTGTTTGAGTGGGTTTAAGTATGGATACTCTTACCCCTGACTAGTGGTTGCTACAGTATCCCCCTCTTGAAACTGGTAGGCTCCTGAAGACCATAATACCCTTCCACTTTTGAGTGGCATCTCAATGTCCCCACCTTTTTTCAAAAATATTCTTTTTAATTTTTCTTTTCCTCTTGGCCATTATCCTGAAAATACAATCTTCTTTTTTCCACTTTTATACTTGATTTGATTTATTTTCCCCCTTCTTTTACATTGAGTAAGTCCTTTCCAACTTTTGAAATATGCTTTTCTTTGAATTCAATCAGTATCCTCTTTTAAATGCATGGCCCTTGGGTTGTATCCCAAAAAGAATTCCATAGAGCTCTTCTGCTCAAAAAATGATGGCCAATGAGTATATGAACATATATCTCATTGTGATTTGGCCAAATTGATGTTTTGGGCCCTTCTTGCCTTGATTGCAAATCTTGAAGAGTAAAAGGAGGGGTCTTGTCCCTTTTGTCCTTGAAAAAAGGTCCAAAAATGGCCTTGGGGCCATTTTGGGTCCTGGCCATCACCATGGCCATTTTTTGAAATCTTGGGTTTAGGCCCTTTTTTGGCTCTTTAGGCGTTTTGGTTCCCTATGGTCTGTGGGCCATGGAGGCTATTGGAGTCCCACACAACCAAAATGACCCCCTGGGCCCAAATATGCTGGGGTTCCAGGGGGTCCATGGGACCAACCTTATGGCCCATAGACCAAACCTTCCACCACATGGCCTGGGCCTATTGAGAGGGTCCAGGACCACCAAGAGCCTGACCTCCCAAAGCTGAAGGGGAGGTCCTGGGTGGTGATTTGAACCCATAAAGCACATTGAATCTTCACCTTGAGGACTTTGAGGGGGGCCATAATTGAGTTATGGCCCCACTTCCTTGATGACTTTTTTAGTCTTGAAGTGAATTATTCTACTTGAATAAATCTTTAGTCATGAGTTCAAAACTGACTGAACTCAGTGAATCTTCCCCTTCTGCACCACCACCATCTGATCTTTGTGGTTCTGGCATCCTTGGTTGATTGGCTTCTTCTGGTCACTTTGATCCTGACCAAAATTATGATGGTTAAAAAGAACTTGAGGTTCTTGATCCTTCTTTTACTGAGTGTTTGGCTAAAGGGAAAGATTGTTTTTAACACTACAATCCAAGGTCTTCAAAGTGCCATTTGTTTCTTGGTTGGGAAGAAGCCATGTCGTTGTACTGGACCACTGGCTTCCAATGTCAGAGAATATTTATGGAGTAAGAAGGATGGGCCTTTTGGAAAGGAGTTCTCAGTTTTTGAGGTCCCTACCCCTGATGGTACTGCAGGGTATTCCAATTGTGAGTCTGGTTAATTTCTTGATTTAATTGAATAATTATATCTTGATATAGTGACTGGTTCTAGGCAGAGGGATGTGGCCAGGTTGACTAATGCTGGAGGGCCCATTGATTCCAGCTCAGAAGTCCCCATATCCAGGATCAATACTGAAGATGTAGTGAAAAGGATAAGACAAATTTCCCCTTCCCCACCTGATCCTGATGATGAAGGTAGTGATTAATTTGATGGTGAATACATTGAGGTGGTTCATAATTCCATTGGTCATCAATCCAGTACTTCCCCTTCTCACAATCCTGCTAAAATATTCCAAAGTCACATCATATCCAGAAATCCCAGATATTTCCAACCAACACTTGCTACCATTCCCACTTCTCTTCCTTCTGCTTCACCAAGTTCTTCCACCACCAGGAATTCCTTTAATCCAAAAGTACGACCATCCCTCATCCACCAGTCCAGAAATTCCCCCAGAACCACCTCCCAACAACTTTAACCTGTGGCCAGCTCCAGTAGAAGAAGAGAAGAAATTTCTCCTTTGCCATTTCCTGCCACCAAAGTGTTTGAGCAAAGGGATTGTTGTCCTATCCCAGTTACCAGAGAAGATCCAAATACAGTGAGTGAAAATCAAGATGCTGTGGCCAGATTGTTCAGAAGAGTTGATAGAAATAGTAGGGAAGTTATTGAGTATGCTAATGATAGGACTATTCCTGGTACTGCCTCAGAGGAGATGGCTGCCAAACCTTCCTGGTGGGAAGATGAACTGATTAATGATTTCCAGAGAACTTTTGATCATTTGGGTAGAGATAACTAGTTTTATTGTCCTTGTTTGTGTTTGATTTGAATTCTATCCACACTCTTATTTAAATATTAAAAAATAAAAAATTAATGGAACCTCCCAATACATGATATAGGGGGGGATGCTGCTGTTTGCAAGAAATAAAATAAATAAAATTATACAAGTAAAATAAAGAAATGAAATTGGAGAAAAAGAGAGTAAAGAAAAGAACTAAAGATATTCCTGAGTTTTGTCCTTCTTATTGTGAGTTGCTTGATTTTGGCCAAGAATTTTCTGAAAGATAAAAACCAAGAATTTGATGCTCACAGAGTGGTCAAGGTGATGTTTTACAAGAAGGAGAACCCTCAGGGATGCATACCAGGAGATGGAATTCACTTTAATAACTTCCATTACCCACAAAGCATCATAAACAGATAGCTTTTTCATAATTGAGTTTGAATTAATGAGTGTCTTGAATAATGATAATTGGCAGAAGTTGGAAAAGAAAGAATAAAAAGAAAAAGAAGGAATTTGGCACCTTCTTGATGAAAGGTCCAAATTTAAGGGTATTGATGTTGCAAGGATTTCTGAATATTTCCAAAGAATTGAAAAGCTCTCACAAAGTGGCCAAGGTGATTCCTACAACATATTTGGGTATAATACCCCCTTAAAGTTGCATGCCAGGAGCAGAACTTACCTTCATAAAATCTGATCCCCACCAAGCACCATAAAATCAAACTCTTAGGTATTTGGGAAAGGCTTGTCAGGATACAATTAGTGAAAATCCTTGACAAGGTCTGGTGAGTTGGTAAGGTTGGAAGCTGGTTCCCAAGCTGTTCTTTCTGGGTCTTCACTGAATCTTTTCCACTCTACAAGGTACCATAATTTACCTCTTTTGAGCTTTGAGTCCAGACCCTAAGACACTTCCCATTATTCTTACTCCTCCACTAGGGTTGGTGGTGGTGGTGGCAATTGATTTTGATTTGGGATACTTGACTGATTGACTGGTTCTAGTAATGACACATGGAAGACAGAGTGAACTTACTTCCATTGCAAAGGCAACTTGAGGTGATATGCATGGCTTCCAACTTTCTTCAATACTTCAAAAGGTCCCAACCATCTTTCTAAAAGCTTCTTGGTGGGTCTTTTAGTTTTGATTATCTTGGAGGCTAGCCATAATTTGTCCCCAGGTGGGAAATCAGGTGGAATTTTCCTATTTCTATCTAGATACTTCCTGAATCTCCTTATTGCTGACTCTAATTATTCCTTGACTACTTGCTGTACTAATTAGAGTTTTGTTGATAGCTTTCCAGAAGGTGAGTCTTTAGAAATATAGATTTAGTAAAAGCTGGGATTTCTTCCAAAAATGGTGAAAAAAGGTGATTGCTTTGCTGATGAGTGTTCTGAATTATTATAGGAAAAATCAGCCAGAGGGAGCCAGGTGTGCCAGTCATCCTGATGGTAACTGACATACATCCAAAGATACTGTTCTAGAATCTGATTTACCCCCTCTGTCTGCCCATCTGTTTAAGGAGGAAAAGAAGTTAAAAGATCTCTTGATATCTTGAGCTGTTGACATAACTCAGTCCAAAATGATGAAACAAATAAAGACCCTCTATCACTAACAATACTGGCTGGAAGACCATGTTTGGAAAAGACATGGTTAATGAATATTTGAGCTAAGTCCAGGGCAGTGATTGTTCCATAAGCTGGAATGAAGATTGCCATTTTTGAGAACCTGTCCACAACTACTAAAATTGAATCAAAGTTGTTTGACAAGGGAAAATGAGTGATAAAGTCAATTGATAATGAATTCCAAGGACCAGATAAAATTTGAAGAAGCTTGAGTAATCCAGACTTCTTATGATGAATGTGCTTGTTTCTTGAACATTGCTGACATGAGGAAACATAGTCCTTAATTGTAAGATGTGACTATGAAACTGATGATAATATTACTATTAATCAACAGTACTATGTCTGTTCTTATGAAATATAATAATAAAAATTATTATAACCACAATTAAATAATTATAAAATTATTTCTTTCACGTGTTATACACTACTAGTGATTATAACAGTGAGCAGTAATTGTCTACTAGAATCAATTACAAGAAAAATTTAATAATAAAAACTTCTTTTATTAAAATAATAAAATTATTTTAATATATAATTATCTTTTACAAGAATAATTATAAAGATAATTCTTGAAGAAAACTATTACTAGAGAAAAACTTTAAGAATTAAAGATAAATGACTCACTAATACTCCAAAGAACTTATTGATAGATATAAGTAGAGAAATTTGATGTAGAATTGTGGATTTAAGGGATCAAAATGAATTTATAAAGGTATTACAACAATATATAGTTGATTTCTATGATTTCACGTCTTTCTGATTGATTCTGAAAGAATAAAACACTTAAGAAAAGTTTTAACTAATACTTACTTGTTGGTAATATTGATATAAAATGATTTAATAAGATGATGATACGGAAAAACAGCAAGAAGAGGCTTCTTTTAAGTCTACAACAGCTCACAGAGGCGTGCCATGGAGCAAACTGAAAAACCAGTGAGTGAGAAAACAATAAACCTTTTTTGGATTAATGATTGCATCACCTGTTGTCACGTAAGATTATCATAATTACTTAATTAATGCTTTTACGTGACTACCAACCCCAATATGGTTAAGAATAAAAGGAGTAACATCTGTAAATCTTCTTTTATTCTAAAATAATCATTGATTTCTCAAAGTTATCAATGTTATTGCCAATTTCATCACAGGTAGTAATTACTGTGAATTTTTGAAGATTCAGTGTTTCACGTAGAATGGTCAAAAATGGACTGTAAGTAAAACTTTGAATTTTACTAGTAAAACCATAATTCTTTTTGGTTGTACCATAGATAATACAGTTCTTCATTGGTCCTGAAAGTTTCAGGAAGATTCATTAAGAATTGTATTTTTAATGAATTTTTGAAGTTTTTACCTCGTTTCTACGTAGAATTGCAAATAGCAGTATTTTGCTGGTTGCTATGAGGTAAATCAATGAGTATGGATCCCAAAAGGGTTTTAATTACTCTTTTAGGGTCTAGTCATGGAAAGTCATCAAGAATTGACGTGGTTACAGGAGTCTAAGTAGCTCATTACCTCCTTGGCACGTCAAAATAGCAGGTTATTTGCTATTTTCTTGTGATTACAGTAGGTGTAACTTGGTAACCAAGTTCCCAAAGAGTTTTAGTTTACCAATTGGGCCAAGATGAGCCATGGATCCATGCTCTGGAGCTATCCACGCCTCTGAGGCCTCAGAAGTTGGGTACCCTGGCTCTCTTTGATGTCTTTTGTCCCCCTTGCTTATTTTCCACGTAAAAATAGAAATTTAAGCTTAAAGTGAGATATCCACTATGGGTGTACCAAAAGTCCATATAAGAATACCATGATATTAAGTGCTCAAAACATGCATAACACTATTCTTAGTGTATATGTAACATGGGATTTCTCACTTTCCCATTATTTTGGCTCAAAATCAAGAAAAACAAAAATTTTCACGGATCTTTTATGTGGTATTAATGATGTGGTATTGAAGTATTTTCCATTTTACCACCTTAAATACTTAAATTGAGCTTATTCACTCTATGGAGCTACCCTAGGTGAATTTTTGTGTAGAATCCAAATCTGGTCTTAAATCCATGGATTTACTTACTCAATAAAAAGCTATTCATCTTTTCTGAAATTGGAAATGATGAATTTTGGATATATGCATGACTTATGAGTTTTGCATAATTCAAAATTTCTTTTTAAGATAATTGTGGCCTATTTGGGTATGTAAAATATACCTCAAGGCTCACATTAATGAATTGATTCATTCCAGCCCAATAAAAATTCCTCTCGACGAGCTTGAGGGTCTTCTACTGGCCAGGATGGCCAGCCAATGGTGAGTCATGACGCTTTTGAAGAATATTTAGTTGGATTTCTTCATTTCTTGGGATTACCACTCTATCTTTGAATAACAATAACTTGGCTTTAAGCTCAAGAGAATAATAGGACCCTGATTCACCTTTTGCTAGTTGCTTGAGTATTTTCTTTTAGTCTTTGTCTTGCCATACTTCTTTTTTAATCCGATAAACTATGTCTGAGAATATTTCAACCTTTATTGAGAAGAATCTTGACTCTTGAATTCCATCTTTCTTGATTAATTTATGAAAATTCTGAGCATTCTTGCTGATGAAGTCCACCCCCCTCTCTGGGTACACATCTTCCTGAAGTGACAAGGCATCTGGTCAAGTGGCCAGCCTTTCTGGGCAGAAAGTGATAGGAAAATGAAACTCAGAAAGAAATTCAGCACAACAGGCCTGACAACAAGTAAGAACTTTGGAAGAAATGAAATACTAAGGAGAAGAATTGTCTGTCAAGACCTCAAAAGAATTGGAAAGAGAAAGGAGGAAAGCTTTCCAGCGCTTGAGAGCACAAACTCTTACAAGTAGTTCCTTGTCATGAATTTCTTAGTTCAGATAAGCTGGGAGAAGCTTGCAGCTATCAAATGCAATGGGATGATTTCCTGAGTCATTCACCTGAATCAGTACAGCACCCAGGGAATAATCAGAAGCATCAGTCTCTACAATAGTTGGTAGAGAAGGATTGAAATGAGAAAGGATAGGAGCAATTGTGAATGATTCTTTGAGTATTTGAAACTGACTAAGAGCTTCTTCATTGAAGATAAAAGGACAGTCTTTTTTGAGAAGGGAAGTGAGAGAAGTGATTTTTTTAGAGTAATTTTCAATGAAACAACAATAGAAATTGGCAAAGCCAAGAAAGTATTGTAGAGCTTTTATGTTCTTGGGCTGAGGTCAATTGAGGATTTTCTGAACTTTTGAAGAATCCATCTTGAGGCCATCACTTGAAACAACATAGCCCAAGTATTCCACACTTGAGGCATGGAATACACACTTGGAGGCTTTAGAAAACAAATTATTCTCTCTCAGCCTTTGGAGGACAGAGGTCACATGTTTGACATGTTCTTCCTCAGAACTGGAGAAAACCATAATATCATCTAGATAAACCACAACGAACACATCCAAAAAATCTGCAAATATATCATTCACTAGATTCTGGAAAGAAGCTGGAGCATTGATCAAACCAAATGGCATGACCAGATACTCATAACTACCATACATGGCTCTAAAAGCAGTTAAGTGCTCATCCCCTCTTTGATTCTCAGAAGGTTATATGCACCACACAGATCCATCTTGGAGAAGATAGTGGCGCCGTTGAATACGGTAAGAAGCTGGTTCATTGGAGGAACAGGCTGCCTGTTCTTCCTAGTGACAGCATTGAGTTTGCAGTAGTCAACACACAAATGAAGACCTCCATTCTTTTTCTTGACAAAAAGAACAGGTGTGCCTGTTTAAGAGGAGCTTGGCCTTATGAAACCTTTCTCTAAACTCTCTGAAATGTAGGCCTGTAGTTTTTCTGACTCTTGATTTGATAATTAGTAGATAACACCAACTGCATGTAGAAGACCCTCCAGTTCAATATGATGATCACAGGTGCAGTGTGGAGGAAGTTTCTCTGCTTTCACCTTGGAGAATACATCCAAATATTGGCTATAAGCAGGAGGGAATACCTTCAACATAGTTTCAATTTCTTCTGGCTCTTCCTCCTCATCCCACTGCTCCTTCAGAGAGGCATGAAAAGATAAAGGAGGAAGGTCCATATCCCTTGAAAGAGCTGAAGTGAAGATATAGAAACATCTGCTCCAACATCTTTTATCTCTTTGAATACTTCATCTCTTGATAGAAGTAATAACTGAGAGGGAATGATGGGAGGGATTTGGATATAAGAAGGAAGGGAAGGTGTCTTAAGTTCACCAACCAGAGAAACACTGTTGACAGCAGTGGCCAATGCATTACTAGCAGAAGATTTAATACCACTAGAATCCTTATGACTAGAATCATAGGTGATCAGTCCATTTATCCAATCAATGATGGAATTAAAATGGTAGAGGAAATAATAGCCCAATATCAGGTCTTCTCCCTTGGGTGACTCTATGATCAAAAAGTCCCATTCAAAGTTTGGGAAGGAAGGCAAGTCAACTACCCACTTGGTATAATGAGTGATGAACAAGGAAGGGTATTTATTTGAATCCAGAATGAAAAGAGAAATATTCTCAGGGAGCTCTGACACAGTCAATGCGTACTTGAGAACAAAATTCTTTGAAATAAAAGAGCTTGGAGCACCAGAGTCAATGAGAATACTATAAAAGATATCAGAGACAGAAGAAAAAATAAGAAATATAAAAGATTTCTTGACACTGGTCTTCAGAGTGCATAATTGTGCTTGTGAAGGAAATAAGTGAGAACCATTGAACACATCATGCTCCCCAATCAGGCTTTTCCCTGCTTGCTAGGGAAGACTCTTGATGATCCAGGCTTGTTCTGGGGTGTCTTGAAGCATTTTTTAATTTGTTTTTTTCCACCAAAATAAGTAAATAAGCCTTCTTTAATCCTCCTATACTTTTCAGAGCCAATTAACTTATTGTTCTTATTGAGGAGAGCATCATGAGGCTTGTCCTTTGAAGATTGAAATTTCTTGCCCTTCTTATTCTTCTTATGGTGAGGACTTTTTGAAGAAGAGCCTTGAGGAGGCCTTAAGGGATTGTATCCAGTGAAAGGAGGCTTCTTTTATTGATTGCCACCCTTTTCCTTCTGCCTCTCATGGTACCTGCTACCTAATTCCAAGGTGAAATCCATGAGTTCTTTAAGAGTTTCAAAAGCTCCAGGGTGAGAAGCCAGCTGCTCTAATAATATTTATGCCGATCCTCTTCTATAAACATGAATATAAGCCTTTTTCCCCAATCTCCAATTATTTAAATTAAGCTTCTGAAATCAGCAATGTACAAAGAAACATGACCACTTTCCTTCATCCTCAAATTGTACAACTCTTTTTCAGCTTCACTGACTTCATTGGGGTCACCAAATAGAGTGAATTGTTGGGTTTAAAACAATTGCCCATTATTGAGGGGGTAGGAAGGATCTTCATTGGAAATAATTGGAAGATAAGGTTCAATCCCTTTTCTAGCTCTACCAGTGAGAAAAGAAGTTGAGTAAAGAACTTTATTCCTGTCAGAGAACAAATTTGCTGAATCATTATGGAGAATCAATTGACAGGATTGGATCAATCCTCTCAATTTATGGGCTTGAGTATCATCAAAAGAATCAGGTGCCTTCATTGATGGAGTCTTGAATGCAGGGGCTTTGAAATTCTCCCTGAGAGTGACTTCTTGAGTTAGCTGTCCCATGAATTGAGTCATCTGCTCCATCATCTTGAGGCAATTTGGTTCAGCTTGAGAGACAAGAGGTTGATTATAATGGGATATATTTGAAGCTTCAAAAGCCTCAGGGGCACCTGCCAAGGCAGATTCCACTTCAGTTTCCTCAGACTCCTCCCCTTCTTCATCTTCAGCTTCTCCCAATCTACTTCTAGGCCCTTGAGAAATGCTTGGATAAACACCCAACAAGCCAGAGAATGATCTTGATCTTCTTGAATTTACACCTCCTCTTCTGGAGGGTTCTCATCCTTCCATTGGTGGTCCTCTGTCCAAATTTGCACTCAGTTGATGAACTCATGGTGTGTGGTCAAGAGGAGCCCTTTCTGTAGGAGTAAGAACAGCTTGATGTCTTTGAGATCTTTTATTCTTGGCTGGGGGCTATGCTGAACTGGAATTATTAAAGAATAAGAAAACGAACTTGATGGTACATGAAAATAAAGAATCGAAAGCTTGGAAAAATTAATATCAATAAAATTCTTTATGAATATTGAGGAATCAATAAAAAGTCTTGAGGTGAAGTCAAATTAAATCAATCAATCAATCAATTTAGTAGATATCAACAGTAAATTCAAATCAAATATCAATAAATCATGAAGAATTCAATAATCAATAATAACTCAATGTCTTCAATAAAGATCAATGTCTTGAGGAATCAATCGATAAATCAATATCTTCAGGAATTAGTTCAATATCTTCATGAATAAGATCAGTCAATAATAAAATCAATTTTTGAGGATAATCAGTATCTTGAGGAATTAAAATCAGTCAATCGACCCAATCCAAACAGAATCCTGAATCACTGAATCAATAACCCAATCCAAACAGAATCCTTAATCACTGAATCAATAACCCAATCCAAACAGAATCCTGAATCACTGAATCAATAACCCAAATAAATCCCAATCAATCAACCAATCAATGAAAAGCCCTAGTAAGACATGAATAAGCAAATAAAAGGGAAATTTGATTTGATAAAGAAAATTGAGAATGAAATTGAGATTGTCAGAAATGATTAAGAAATGCAAAGAATCAATTTTCATTTGAATAAAATGAATGAGATGAAAATTGATGAGATAAAAATCATAATCATGAAGAATCATAAAGTCATAAAAGAGTCATAATTTGAATAATGAGATAAATGAATTTAAATGAATGAAAAGAAAGAAGAAAATATGAGCTAATTAATTAAATGTCACAGGGGCTCTTCTAAGTGAAGAGGGCCTGGCACTCAGTAAACTGGGACTTACTTATGGAGGGCTCAAGATATGGTAAATTGGAAATACACTTAAGAGTGTAATAAGATGAAATTATTAAATAAAGGAATATAAGACAGAAGCAACAAATCAATAAGAGTAAGAAATAAAAGAGCAAACCACAAACAATTCTAAGTCTAATGTTTCAACCTGTAAGAATGGAAAGAGAAGGGTTAATAAGGATATGGCCACCCAGCTCATACTGTACAGGCAAAGAAAGAAAATGCAAAGGCTAACTTAAAATGAAATGAATATAATCCCCAAAATAATGATAATAATATTCATAAAATAATAAATAAACTAAATTAATTCACTTGGGAAAAGTCCCCAGGGGGAGAAAGATGGGCTGGTATGTGTGAGAATCACCAGCCCTGATCCAGACAGAGAATTTTCATGAGAATGATTGATGATTTAATGGATTCTGACCAATTCAGGTCTTGTACAGCTGTACAGGATCTGTACAAGAGGTGTGGTGGTATTGAATGATCATACAGTTTCAGGATGGTTTATTCAAACTGTATTGGGTAATTCCAACCTGTATTGATGAACCAGACTGTATGCATGTTTCAGAAAAGAAGATTTTTGAAGCTGAATGCTGATAAAAATGGTGGATTTGCTGGTTTGATGTGTTTAAGTGGGTGTAAGTATGAATACCCTTACCCCTGACTAGTGGTTGTTACATATTGGCATGATTCAACATATTATGAAATATCATGCATGCAATCACCACCTTTCCCATGGGGTTAATAATAATTGAAATCTATTTTTTAATTGTCCAAATGCTTGTTTGACTATCATTGTTTTTAATAAAACTAGTTAAATTGTTTTATACAAATATGTGTATAAAAGACCTTGTAGAAAAATGACAGAAGTTGAACTCAACATATTCCCTATTTGGCTTTTTGTGTAAAGGTGTCAGGATTGGGACCTTGTATTAATAACCAGAATCCCCAATTAGAATGCAGTCATCTAGGAATATTGGAATGCAATTCATCAAGTCTCTCCCTACTTTTGATTTATGGAAAATCCTCTTATCATGGAATGAGCCCATCAGTCCACCATATACCTTCCCCAAAGACAAATCGATTATCTTTAATTGATATTAATTTAGCTAGATAACTTAAATTACAAAATTTCTCTTGAGCATAAACAATAAATTTAAATGTAATTAAATGAAACCCCTGCGCATTTAAATATTAATTCCATTTTAAATCACCTTGTGCCATTATTGGTATATGGGTGCCTTCTGTTTCACAGATAATATTTGAAATACTATTCCTCTTCTGTGTCACAGGGGCTCTTATGGAAGCAAGAAGGCCTGGCACTCAGGAATCAAGAAATCACTTGGAGGGCTCCAAAAGATAAAGGAATAATAAAGATTCAATTTCTTTAAAGAAGAAGAGTGGAAAAGACAGGTATGCCAAAGATAAAAGAAAAGAATAAGAAGCCAAAGGCCAAAGATAATAAAGGAAGCCAACCAAGTGAATCCTCAATTCACTGTTTCAACCTTCCAGAAAAGGAATGGAATTGGTAAAGGATATGACCACCACTATCCACCGACAGGCAAGGAAGCAAAAAGAGAAAGGGTGCTAATGACTGACTTAAGATTATCAGTATTAACTTTAATAAGGTAAAAGAAAATAAGGATAAAAATAAATCCAATATATTAATTAACTGGGGAAAAAGTCACCAGGTGATGAAAGGTGGCCGGTATATGTGAAAACTTGAAAGATTGATCCTGTAAGGTGAATCAGTTGACTGTATTTTCCAAATCGGGAAATAAAGTTATGGCCATATTGAAATTTGAACTGTGTGATGGAATTCACACAGTGGAATGTGAAATGGCCCAATTGGGCCTAGGCCATACAGGTTGATTGAATGAGGCCTGTACGGATGAATTGAGTTGTCCAAGGAGTATTGAAATACTTGATGCCTTGACAACTGATTGAATTTATGTAATAACTCTTTAGAATTGCCCCTTTTGAATAATCCTGAATAATGTACCAACCCAACTCCTGCAGATACAGGTGGTTGGGATCCTTGAAGAGTCTTCTGATTGCCACCATAACTTGTCAGACTGAGGAGTTGAATAATCCTCCTTTGAGATGGGTGTTGGACTTTGAGACCTTGATATTGGATTGTGGAATTTGGTCCTGAAAACGTCACCATTAAATTGCTGAGCAAAAATGGTGCATAATGGTATACAATACCATATATGCACCACTCCTGCAACCTTGAGTACGGAGTGCATGGAGGAATGAAAGAATTTCCCTTGAGTTGGGAAAAAGGCTTGCTGAGCTGGTCTGGTGGCCTCTGGTGGTTGCCAGAGGCCATGGCTGGAAATATGGTCCATGGTGGTCCATGGCCAAAAATGGGTCCTACGGGATTTATGGCCAAATTGGTGTCCAACAGGTCTTTGGCCAATTTTGGCTCAGGTGGGTCCAATTGTGGTTTGGGACCCACCTGGCTTCCCCCTTTTGACCTCATTTGATTAGGCCAAAAGGGGCCTAATTGGCCTGCGGACCGCGGCCCATGGGACGTAGGAGCCGTAGGGGGCCTCAATGGCCTAAAAAGGCCATTTAGGCCAAAACCCCCTTAATGGAAAGGGGTGGCCCAGATTGGATGGAGATGGCTAGGGGGGCCTGGAGGCCCCTAGAAGACAAAAGGACCCCCCAGGCCCAAAATCAAAGATAAAGGCCTGGGGGTTGGTGATATGGAAATTGGCCAAGGAGGCCAATGATGGCAGGATATGGCCAAATGGCCATAAGGCACCAAAGGGGACCAATTTGCCATAAAAGATATGGTGTGGCCAATTGGTCCCAGGTTGGAATTGCCGCAACACCCATGGAGGAGGGTCAATCTTCATGGTTGTGACAGTACCCCCCTACCTTGAATGGTGAGCTCCTGAGCACCAAGATAAGGTAGAAGCCTGTTGAGGCTGTTGAGAAGGATTGGACAGAGGGATTCCAGATATATTTTAATCTTGCAAAGAAAATTTTGAACTGATAATAATGTTGGCATATGAATTGAGGTTGATGTAGTCTTCTCTTGACATTTGGCTTTGAAAATGTTGAAGGATTGAATTTGACGTAGAATTTTGGTATAAAGATTATAATAAAAGAAATTTAAGGAAAAAGAAGAAATAAAGATAAAGAAACAGATAGAAAGAAAGAAAAATAAAAAATAAAAAATCAATTTTGAGGGGGGAGTCCAATCTTCATCACGGATTTTGACAGTTGATTTTGAAAGTGGCCAAGGACCTGGATAAAAGAATTTGATGCCAGGTGCTCACAGAGTGGCCAAGGTGATGTTTTGAAAAGATTGTAGACCCCTCAGGGAAGTGCACACCAGGAGAGGAACTTACTTTTAGTAGTTGCCACTCCCGCCAGTGCCATAATTAAGAATATGAATTTGATAAGGAGTGTATTGAATTGGAAACTTGGAAAGGAAAATAAAAGTGAAATGGTCCATTTGCCCAAGTGAAAAATGGCCATTATTTGGAAATGATGTTGAAAGCCAGGTCAACTAATCTGTGTCCAAATGGCAAATTGCTCACAGAGTGGCAAAGGTGATGCTTACAACAAAGAAGAGTAGAATACCCCTAAAGGTGCATACCAGGAGTGGGACTTACTTTTGGTAATTCCTCTCCCCACCAAGCACCATAAAATGATCAAGCTTTTGAAGAATTGGGTCCTGGCTTGTCAGGATACAAAGAATGGAAATCTTTGACAAGTTCAGGACAATTCTTGAGGTTTTTGGCTGGCTCCCAAGTGGATCTTTCTGGGTCTTGACTGAAACCTTTCCATTCCACCAGATACTATAATTTTCCTCTCTTGAGCTTTGAATCCAGTATTTGAGAGACTTCCCATTCCTCTTCTTCTTCAATGATAATTGGAGGAGGAGGCTCTTGATGCCGATTTGGGATTGCTGATGTCTTGACTGGTTCCAAGAGTGAGATATGGAAGACTGGGTGGATGGATTTCCATTGAGGTGGTAAGCATGAGAACTGACTTTCTTCAAGATTGGAAAAGGACACAACCATCTTTTGGATAGTTTTTTGGTGGGTCTGGTTGATTTGATATTCTTGGAAGAAAGCCATACCATGTCACCAGGATTGAAAGCAGGTGGACTTGCTCTACCTTTATCTGCATACCTCTTAAACCGGTTTATGGCAGCTTCAAGTTCTCTCTTGACATCTTGCTGTACTGATTGGATTTTTGTTGATAACTTTCCAGCAGGAGTATCTTGAGTGATATGAGCTGAGTCAAATTGTGGATCTCTTCCATAAACAGTGAAAAACAGGGATTGCTTGGTTGAAGAGTGATCAGAATTATTGTAGGCAAATTCAGCCAGAGGGAGCCAGGTGTTACAATCATCTTGATGATAACTGACATACATCCAAAGATACTGTTCTAGTATCTGATTTACCCTCTCTGTCTGTCCATCAGTTTCTGGATGATAAGCAGTTGACAAGTCTCTTGAAATCTTGAGCTGCTGACAAAGATTGGTCAAAAAAGAAGAAACAAAGAGTGAACCTCTCTCACTGACAAGGCTTAACAGAAGGCCATGCTTTGAAAAGATATTCTTGATGAATAAATGGGCCGAATCCAGGGAAGTGATTGAAGACATTGTTGGAATAAAAACTGCCACTTTTGAGAATCTGTCCACTATGACCAGGATTGAATCAAAGGAATTGGACAGTGGCAGTTGAGTGATGAAGTCCATTAAAAGACAAATCCAAGGACCATTTGGAATTGGAAGTTGTTTGAGGAATCCAAACTTCTTATGATGAATATTCTTGTCTTCTGAGCACTGTTGACAGGATGAAACATAATCCTTGATAAATTGAGTCATGCCGGACCAGTGGGAATCCCGCTTGACAAGTTTGAGAGTCTTCTCTTGGCCAGGGTGGCCAGCTAGAGGAGAATTGTGACACTTTTGAAGAATACTAAGTTGAATTGTGGAGTCATTTGGGACTACCACCCAATATTTGAAGAGAAGAAGTTGGGAAGAGGAATCAAGAGAATAATCTTGGACAGATTTACCTTTACCCAAATCTTCAAGGATACTTCTGTACTGAGGATCTTGCCATAATTTCTTATGGATTGAATCAATCAGATTTGAAAAAGATTCCACCTTGACTGAAAAATATTTTGAGGGTTGAACTTCATCTTGCTTAATGATTTGTTGAAAATTCATTGGATTCTTGCTGATGAAATCCTCCCCCTCTCCGGATAGACGTCGTCCCGAAATGATAAGGCATCCGGAAGAGTAGCTAGGCGGCCAGGGCGGTAAGTGATTGAAAAATGAAATTCAGCCCAACGGGCTTGACGGCGAGTGAGTACTTTGGAGGTCATGAAGTATTGAAGGGAAGAGTGATTGGTGAGAACTTCAAAAGGGGAAGACAGTGAAAGAAGAAAAGCCCTCCAGCACTTGAGAGCCCAGACGATGCCAAGGAGTTCCTTGTCATGAATTTCATAATTGAGCTCTTCTGGGATAAGCTTGCGGCTGTCAAATGCAATGGGATGTTTTCCTGAGTCAGAGACCTGACTCAGTACAGCATCCAAAGCATAATCTGATGCATCGGTCTCTACAATGGTGGGTAGAGAAGGATTGGAGCAGTGGTGAAAGGCTCTTTGAGTTGGTGAAACGGACTGAGAGCTTCCTCATTGAGGGGAAAAAATGAATCTTTCTTGAGGAAATGGGTGAGTGAACTGATCTTCTTTGAATAATTCTTGATGAAACGGCGGTAGAAATTGGCAAAGCCAAGGAAGGATTGAAGAGCCTTGAGGTTTCTTGGAGGCAGCCAATTGAGAATCTGCTGGACTTTTGCTTGGTCCATCTTGAGGCCTTCAGAAGAAACTACATAACCAAGATATTCCACACTTGAAACATGAAACAGGCATTTGGACGCCTTAGCAAAAAGGTTATTGGCTCTGAGTCTGGAAAGACCAGTGGACACATGAGTGACATGTTCTTCCTCAGATTTGGAAAAGACCATAATGTCATCCAAATAAACCACAACATAAACATCAAGAAGATCTTGAAAGATATCATTGACAAGATTTTGAAAAGAAGCAGCAGAATTGGTGAGCCCAAATGGCATAACCAAGTACTCAAAACTGCCATATTTAGTTTTAAAACAAGTCAAGTGTTCATCACCCTCCTTGATTCTGAGCAGGTTATATGCACCACACAAATCAATCTTGGAGAAGATATAAGAACCATTAAAAACATTGAGGAGCTGATTCATAGGGGGAACAGGATACTTGTTCTTCCTAGTAACAGCATTGAGTTTGTGGTAATCAACACACAAATGGAGGCCACCATCTTTCTTTTTGACAAAGAGGACAGGTGCTCCTGTTGAAGAGGAGCTTGGCCGGATGAAACCTTTCTCTACATTCTCTGAAATGTATTCCCTGAGTGTATCTGACTCTTGTTTGGATAAAGAGTAGATCACCCCAGCTGGAGGTAGAGACCCCTCCAGCTCAATATGATGATCACAGGCCCGGTGAGGAGGAAGTTTTTCTGCTTTCAACTTGGAGAATACATCCAAGTATTGGTGATAGACAGAATGAACAACCTTCATCATGGTTTCTACTTCTTCTGGCTCTTGCTCTTCATCCCACAACTCCTCCAGGGAATCATGATAAGATGAAGGAGGAAGGTCCATATTCCCAAATAGGAGATGAAGTGAAGATACAGAATTATCTTCTCCAACATCTTGAATCTCTTTGAAGACTTCATCTCCAGATAATGGTAATTACTGATGGGAATTAAGGGAAGGAATATGGACAGAAGATGGAATTGATGGTGTTCTAGAATCACCAACCAGAGCTGCACATGATTTGGCAGAAGAAGAGTCATTACGGAAAGAATTAGGAGGATCACAATAGTCCTTATGATCAGCATTAAAGGTGATCAGCCCTTGACTCCAATCAATAGAAGGATTAAAGTGATTTAGAAAGTCAAAGCCCAATATGAGGTCTTCTCCCTTGGGAGTATCAATGACTAAAAAGTCCCATTCAAAGCTTGGGAAGGAAGGGAGCTCAACCATATATTTAGTATGGTGAGTCACAAATAAGGAAGGGGACTCAGAGGGGTCCAAGATGATAAGAGGTATCTTCTCTGGAAGTTCTGATGTAGTCAATGAGTACTTGTGAACAAACTGCTTTGCAATAAATGAGTGTGTAGCACCAGAATCAATGAGAATACTGTAAAAAACATCAGAAAGAGAAGGAAAAACAAAAAATTTAAGAGAATTTTTGACACCAGTATTCAGAATGCACAATTGTGCTCTGGAAGGAAAACTGTGAAGACCATTGAACACAACATGGTCTCCACTCAGGCTTTTCCCTGGCTGGGAAATTAGCCTGACGGTTGGGTAAGCTTGTTTTGAGGTCTTTTGAAGCAAGACTCAAGACTATGCTTCCCACCACAATAGGTACAAAGACCCTCTTTGATTCTTCTTTCTTTTTCAGAGTTCATGAGCTTGAAGTCCTTATTCAACAAAGAAGAATGGGGCTTGTCCCTCTTCTGAAAATTCTTCTTCTTCTTGTGACTAGAACTTGAAGAATTTTGAGGATGAGAAGTACTTGATCTCAGGGCTTCAAGTTTCTTCTCTTGATAGTGATTCTTCTCCTTTTGCCTTTCATGGTACCTGGTATCAAGCTCCAGGGTAACGTCCATTAAGTCTTGGAGAGAATCAATTCTTGTAGGATGGGAGGCCAATTGATCCAATATCCTGGATGGAAATCCCTTCCTGAAATTATGGATGAGAGCCCTTTCACCCCAATCCCCAATTCTTAAAACTAAACTCCTGAAATTGGCTATGTATAGTGAAACATGGCCACCTTCCTTCATTCTTAGTGAACCAATTCTGCTTCAGCCTTTCTGACTTCATTCGGGTCACCAAATAGAGTGAAGAGTTGAGATTCAAATAAAAGCCAAGAATTGAGAAGGTAATTGGAGTCTTGATTGGTGAGATTGGAAAGATAAGGCTCAATCAATTTTGCAGCCCTGCCAATGAGAAATGAGGTGGCATAAAGAACCTTCTATCTGTCTTGAGAGAAGTTTTCCGGGTCATTATGAAAGATTAATTGGCATGACTGAAGGAAGATTCTGACTTTGAAGGGCTGAGTACCATCAAAGCATTCTGGTGCCTTCATAGATGGAGTCTTGAAGGCTGGTGGTCTTGATGATCCAGAAGAAGAAGCTGCTTGAAGGTTGGCCATAATTTGAGTCATCTGCTGCATAATGGCCAATAAAGATGGTTCAGATTGATGGGAGACAGGCTGATCAGACTGGGCTAGAGTTGATCCTCCAGTACTTTGGGATGCCCCCACAGGAGCAGGAACACCTTCAGTACCATCAGACTCTTCCTCTTCCACAGAATTCTCCCCCTCCTCATCATGATCTTCACCTTGAACCTTGAGACTGGTTCTTGAAAGTCCTGGAAAACCGCCAACCACTCCTGACAATGAAATTTATCTTCTTGGCCCTCTTCCTTCCTTCCTGGATGGTGCTTCTCCTTCCATGTGGGGTCCCCTATCCAATTGGGCCCTCAGTTGAGGAACTGCTGGGGTGCCATCAAGAGGAACTCTTGGAGTTGGAGTAAGAGCAGCTTGAGCTCTGGCCTGAGATCTGGTTTGTCTTGCAGGAGGTGAATGTTCAATGGGCATGATTTAAGGATTAAAAAATTAAAACAAATGAACAAAAATCAAAACTTTCTTTAAGTACGGAATCAACAATCAAATCTTGAGGAAATCAATGAATCAATTAAAATCTTCAGGTACATCAATCAATCAAAGTCAAATGACTCTTGAAGTCCAAATCAATGTCAATAAAAATCTTGAATTCAATAAAATCAATCAATCAATCAATAAAAATCAAATCTTGCAGAGAAAATCCATCAGTCAAATGAATTCTTGAGTCAAAATCAATTTCTGTCAATTCTTGATGTGAAGTTCAGCAAAATCAATTAGAACTCTTCAGGTCAGTCAATTTTCTTTAAGTCAGTGTCAATTATATCAAATCAGTCAATCAAATCAATTATCAAGTGAATTCTTCCTGAAAGTCAAAATTCTTGAAGAGAAATCAAATTGAATCCTGATATGAAGAACGTGTCTGAATAATCTGATGAGCAATTTGAAAATCAAAATGATAAGACACCTGAATGAGGGATAAAAATGAAATTGATGATTGGGATTAAGATTGAAAAAGATAACAAAAATTAAAAATAGGGTCAGCTTTCAATTTTCAGAATGAAGAATGAATGAGAGAAAATTAAGAGGTGACGAAGAATCATTAAATTCATAAGCTTTAAAGAGTCATAATTTTGATGAAGGAATGAATGAAATTGATGAAGAGTGAATAAATAAAATGATGAAGAATGAATGAATAGAATGAAGAGAAATTATGAGTTAATTAATATAATGTCACAGGGGCTCTTATGGAAGCAAGAGGGCCTGGCACTCAGGAATCAAGAACTCACTTGGAGGGCTCCAAAAGATAAAGGAATAATAAAGATTCAATTTCTTTAAAGAAGAAGAGTGGAAAAGACAAGTATGCCAAAGATAAAAGAAAAGAATAAGAAGCCAAAGGCCAAATATAATAAAGGAAGCCAATGGAAGCAAGAAGGCCTGGCACTCAGGAATCAAGAACTCACTTGGAGGGCTCCAAAAGATAAAGGAATAATAAAGATTCAATTTCTTTAAAGAAGAAGAGTGGAAAAGACAGGTATGCCAAAGATAAAAGAAAAGAAAAAGAAGCCAAAGGCCAAGAAGCCAACCAAGTGAATCCTCAATTCACTGTTTCAACCTGCCAGAAAAGGAATGGAATTAGTAAAGGATATGACCGCCACTATCCACTGACAGACAAGGAAGAAAAAAGAGAAAGGGTGCTAATGACTGACTTAAGATTATCAGTATTAACTTTAATAAGGTAAAAGAAAATAAGGATAAAAATAAATCCAATATATTAATTAACTGGGGAAAAAGTCCCCAGGTGATGAAAGGTGGCTGGTATATGTGAAAACTTGAAATAATGATCCTGGAAGGTGAATCAATTGACTGTATAGTCCGAATCAGGAAATACAGTTCTGGCCATCTTAAAATTTGAACTGTGTGATGGAATTCACACAGTGGAATGTGAAATGGCCCAATTGGGCCTAGGCCATACAGGTTGATTGAATGAGGCCTGTACGGATGAATTGAGTTGTCCAAGGAGTATTGAAATACTTGATGCCTTGACAACTGATTGAATTGATGTAATACCTCTTGAGAATTGCCCCTTTTGAATAATCCTGAATAATGTACCAACCCAACTCCTGCAGATACAGGTGGTTGGGATCCTTGAGGAGTCTTCTGATTGCCGCCATAACTTGTCAGACTGATGAGTTGAATAATCCTCCTTCGAGATGGGCGTTGGATTTTGAGACCTTGATATTGGATTGTGGAATTTGGTCCTGAAAACATCACCATTGAATTGCTGAGCAAAAATGGTGAATAATGGTATATAATACCATATATGCCCCACTCCTGCAACCTTGAGTACAGAGTGCATGGAGGAAGGAAAGAATTTCCCTTGAGTTGGGGAAAAGGCTTTCTGAGCTGGTCTGGTGGCCTCTGGTGGTTGCCAGAGGCCATGGTGGTCCATGGCCAAAAATGGGTCCTCCGGGATTTATGGCCAAATTGGTGTCCAACAGGTCTTTGGCAAATTTTGGGTCCAAGGGATTGGTGGCCAATTGTGGTTTGGGACCCACCTGGATGCCCCTTTTGGCCCCATTGGATTAGGCCAAAAGGGGCCTAATTGGCCTGCGGACCGTAGGAGCCGTAGGGGGCCTTGATGGCCCAAAAAGGCCATTTAGGCCAAAACCCCCTTAATGAAAAGGGGTGGCCCAGATTGGATGGAGATGGCTAGGGGGGCCTGGAGGCCCCTAGAAGACAAAAGGACCCCCCAGGCCCAAAATCAAAGATAAAGGTCTGGGGGTTGGTGATATGGAAATTGGCCAAATGGCCATAAGGCACCAAAGGGGACCAATTGTCCATAAAAGATATGGTGTTGCCAATTGGCCCCAACTTGGTCCTAGGTTGGAATTGCCGCAAAACCCATGGAGGAGGGTCAATCTTCGTGGTTGTGACATTCTGGAAGCTTTCCCTGATATGATCCCACTGGCCATCATCCTCAAATTGTGGAAATCTATAATTCAAAATTAGTTTCTATTTGATTAAGAAATAAAAAAAACTCACTCAATTTAAAAGTCATGTAAACACAAAATAATTGCTACTACCTCTTCTATTGAATGGTAATACATAGATTTTCCAATTGTTTAATATGAGGTTCAATGACCCATGAAATATAACGAAACACATAATTTTCCTTCAAGCTATAATCCTCTAATGTATTGATCATTCCCTTTACTTAAATAATTAACAAAGCTTTAAAACTGTACTCAAACCATTCAAAACAACCCTAAAAAGTGATTTTCATCATAAACATATTGATGATTCCATTGATTGGATCTCTCTCCATGCTGTATATAGTAGAAATCTTTAAATGTAGTGAGTTGGAATGATGGTAGAAGGAAACTAATTATTAAAATTAAAGGTATGATACTATGAACTAATTAATTGTCAGAAATTGTTTAGATCAAAATTTTCTAAAAACAATTGGAGGTTAATTTTTTAATAATTGATTAAAATTGATTAATGAATTTTTTTTGATAACAGTTTTAAAAATCTAAAAGATATTAAGACACATTGAACTCTAAAGGATTTTTGAGAAAAAATTAATTCAAAATAATTCCAAAAACCCGCTCAAAACTCAATCATAAACAGGGCCTTAATCCAATCATCACTATTAGAATTTTAATTATTTTCACATTTTACTTCAATAAATAGAATTATTTTCAATTTTATAATTTAACTTGGATATTAATAGTGTATTACATTGATTTTTAGCTTATTGATTACTGATTTTTAGATTGTAAACCATGAAAAAGATTCCTCTTCATGTCGAAATCTATATGCTTGTTTGTTTCTCTTGATGAGCTATCTCTAATCCCAATACTTATTGAAATTTCTAGCTATATTCAATTATATTTAAAATCCAGGTTTGAAAAATAATTAAAGATTAATTCCAAATTTATTTATTCCAAATGAGCTTTTTCAAAAAATTTATTAGCTTTAATGAATTGTTTAATTAGCTAGCTATATATCTAAAAGAAGTTATGAAAATTTTTTTATTTTAATAAAATATTTCAAAAGATTTTATTCAAAAAAAAATACAACCATTATATTTCAATTCTTGAATCTTATGTATTAATAATTATCTAATCTGTTTCAAAATATTCTTTTTTCATAAATTACTTAAAGTTTAATCAAACTAATTATTCCAATTCTTAGATAAGATAAAATTAACTTTATTATTCCTTAAATTAGTGAAAATATAATTTGATTTTTATGTTACAAAAAAAACATAAAATTATATATCAATTGGTAACAAACCTAAACAAATCTTCCTTTCAAAAAAGAGATATTTGGGAACCAAAAAATCTGAAAATTTGTCATTAAGAAAGATTAATTTGAGAAAATACCTGAACCTTTGAACAGTATATTTTAAGGTTTATTTAAATACCAAATCATATTTTTTCAAAAAAACTAATTATTTATTATCAATCAAGACAAATTATTCTTAAAATTCAATATAATAGTAATTCAAAATAAAGCTTTAATTAATAATCAACAAACCTAATTTCCTCACAGAATACCCTAAAAATTCTATCCCATTTACAAAAGACATTTAGTTATATAAATTTGATTTAGGAATTATCATTAGTTTAGGATTCTAATCTCACAGGTGAGGATAGAATCCTTTTCTCTCAAGGATTTATATGAAAATTAATATCTGGTACCATGCTAATGTATACATCATTCACCAGTTTATGAAGAGGATGATCTTTTTTTTCATTACAAAGCCTTACTTCAAGAACATATTTCAAACCAACAAAGAATAATCCATTATTATTCTTAAAATTATTCAAGCTCTTCTAATTTTCAAAAATCATTCATCTTATTCATAGAAATAATCTGAGCTACATATTGCAGTTGTCCTATTTTTCCTAACATCAAATTGTAATGGTTCATTAATTTAATGAATGTAAAATATTCTTGAACTATCCTATAGAAATATAATTTTTCATACTGGTAGGATAATTAAAACCATCTTTTGAATTTGAGAATTTTATATCATGTCCAAGTTATCAACAGAATTTTGAAGGTACCAAGGTTATTAATAGAGAATTATTCCGAAGATTTATTGAATTTTTTATGGAAAAATAATACTACTAAGTCAGAAACCAGCACTTCATGGAGATTACTAGTTTGATTTTGGAAAAAGGGTTAAATTCTTTGTTAGATATTTAGTTCCAGTAAAGCTTGTCTTTCAAATAACGAATATTTTTCAAGAGCCAAAAAATTATTTCCTCAACAATGAATATCTCCTAGCCAATTCATCATGTAAAAACACATTCCATGTGGCACCTTCCTATTTTAAAAATTTTCTTTCAGCTGAAAATAATTTTAATTTAAATAAATTCCTAGCTTTATCAAGAGTAAAAATAGAGAATGAAGGAGAAAATTACTCTGTGAGATTCATCATCAACTTAGGAAAAACCCAGATATGGCTCAATTAAATAGATGGATATTTTTCTGTGTAATTTTAAATAATATTCTTTCTGCTATAAAGAGATTTGGGAGTAAATATACAATGAAGAAGAGAAAATTTTTTTTCACAAAAGTGATGTGCATTTTAAATATAAAAGTAAATGGTCTTCAGTTCAGCCAAAAAACAACTGGGTATTTTGATAATATAAATTTGAATGTGTATTATATATTTTATTTTTTATTTGATAAATATTTTACAAGAATTTTTCTTGATGGATTTTGGAGAAAAAAAATCACAAATATTTCAATTAAAAAGAGATATTTATTGAGAGCTAGGATAAATATAATACATATGAGTAATATATCTAACATATAATTTGCTATTAATTTCTTTTCCAAATCTTCCTCTGCCATTTATTTGAAGAAACTTACTAAGCTAAAAGAATATTAGTTGATATTCCTAAAAAAATATGAATTCCATAATTTAGTGAAGCTAAGTTTTCATTAGGATACTTTAATTAATTCCAGATAATTTCCATAGAACCTTAATATCTTGAAAAATGAAATCCAAAGTTTTTAAAAGAAAAAAGATCACTTTTTTCAACTTGAAATTTCTTTTTCCACAATATTACGAACAATTCTCTCTATTTAAAGCCATAGACTGAATGAAAATGGTGTTTGATAATTATCTTTATGCAAGAAGTTGAAAAAGTTGTGAAAAGTAAAGGTGAGATTTGATGTAAATTTTAATGGCTTTTTTCATTTGTTTAATGTTTGGTGACTGAGTGCTTTTGCTTTAAAAGTGCTTAATCTCTTTTTGATATCAATAAAACATTTTTCTGATAAAAGCTTACATATTTCACCTAGGAAATTTTTAGCTACAGAAAATCTCTTGATGTTTTTATTAATCTTGTAATTGATGCCATATTTACCAATAATTTAATTCTTCATTGATTGTTTTCTCCAACTCAAAGCATACATAATTCTAGAAATTAATTCTGATTATTTTTTTTAATTTTAGATAGAAGCTTTGTTTATCTAAACAAATATTGCAAAAGTAATTGAATCAAACTTTTTAAAGATGAATAAATTTTTGAAAATGGATTGGAGAACTTTAAATCAATTGAATATTTCTCTTTGAGATATAAAGCTAATAAACTCTTCTTAAAAAATGAATATTTAACCATGTAATGATCTAATTGGAAAGACTTTTTAATAGAGGTATTAGAGAAGAAGTGTAATAATATTTTTAAATTGTTGTAAATACACCAAAATAAAGGCTTAGAAGAAGTGGAAAAAAATTCTGAGGTCTCTTTATTATGGTTCTTTCATTGATTATTTTTCTTCCTAGAGTTCCTGGAAATTTTGTTTTTATGAGAAAGACCCATTCTAAATTTGAAGTAAGAAAAAGAGGGTCAGATGCAAAAAAAGTATAAATGTTTGATTGGATTTTGAGTAATGAAGGAGATACATCAGAGAAAATTAGTGGCTGGGAAATATTTAGATGAGATGCAGAAAAACATTAAGCTTTTAATGTGAAAGAGCGGTTTGCTGGTCATATTTTTAGTTAGAGGCTTAGTTCCTGGCCCTTGAAATACTTGAAAGTATCTGCACTTATATATTGTCTTCTCTCTCTGATTCCTTTACTTGCCTTCTTACTAATAGTTTCACTTCTTAAGAAAAAATGGCACCAGAGGGTGATCTTGGTATTTAAGAGGTCTTTGAGCTGTACCATTGAATTACCAATTAAAATTTGTCCAGGGCTTATTTTTTGGCATTTCCCAAATATTTAAGGTCATTTTGGCATTGCTAATGTGCATTAATGCAAGCCATACAGCCATTTGCCTATGCATTGAAGCTATCTGTATAGTACAGTACAGTGGGCTACAGGAAACACTCAAACACTGTAGATAAATTCTCAACCTCTGGGCCCATGCACCCCAGACTTTTCTCACTTTCTTTTTTTTTCAATTCATCCAAGTATTGAAATACTTGGTTTTTTTTATTTTATTGATTCATCACCATTTCAAGCCTTGAACAACTTTCTGAATCACAAAAATGATTCTTGCTTCTTTCTCTAATCACACTACTAATCTCTTCAACATCTTATCCATTTCTTTGACTTCTATTAAGTCAAAAATAATTATATAATCCTGGAAATCAACTCCATTTGTTTCACTTATTGTCTATGATGACAATAATGACTCAAGGTGAGTTATTTCTTCTTTTTCAAAGTCTTGGCTTACATTTAACTGAACTCTTTACTATTGTTTTTTTATTCATATGAATTTCTTATATACCATTGGCAATGATGTCTTCAAAGATCATTTCCATTTTCTGCTCAAGATACTGTATAATTTATCTAAATCATTGTAAGTTTTTTTATATTTCAAATAGTCAATTGAACTAATATTTTTAATTTATAATTAATAGGATGCCTCATCTAGATGAAGGCACTTATGGACAGATTGTGGGGTTATGCAAAGCAGGCTTGTCAATTTGTGCAATTAGTCAAAAGCTCAACATTTCTATAAAAGCAATACATGATATAATTAAAAAATATCAAGAACAACAAACTTTTAAAACCTTACCTATACCTGGATGACCAAGACAAACACCAGCTTTTGAGAGTCATAAACCAACACCTATGCAAAAAGATTTCAAACATCAAAGAGATGATTACAGCTGAGGTCAGCATTGGTACTGTTTGTAAAGCCATACATGAACTAGGAAAACATTCATGTATAGCAGTGAAGAAACCTTACCTTACTGAAAACCACATGGCTTGTCGACTCTGATTTGCCAGGGACCATCAACATTGGACAGTCAATTATTGGCAAGCAGTTATTTGGACTGACAAATTGGGCAAGAAATTGATTAGAACAAGAGTGTGGCAATTACCAAACAAGAAATAAAATATTGATTTCATGCAGGTTAATCATTGCTCGGGTTTTTGGAGTGTTATGATATGGGGTGCATTTTGTGGACAGTTCCGATCTAACTTGATAATACTGCCAACACACCAATGAACAGCGCAAAATTCTGTTGGTACTTTTTACATAGCAGGATTCATACCTTTCATTGAAGAACTTGGGCTTTACAAATGAGAAAACGTCATCCTCATGGAGGATGGGGCACCAATCCATTCAGTTTGAATCAGCACTGAATGGCAAGAAAACAATAACATTCAAAAGCTCATTTCGCCAGCCAACTCACCCAATATCAACCCCATCGAGAACCTCTGGTTCAAGATGAAGTATACGGTTACTACTGTTTACAATCTGAGGACCATGGATGAACTCCAAGAAGCAATTTATATGGCCTATTATTCAATCCCAGTGTCTCATCTGGATGCACTGTGTAACAACCACTAATCAGGGGTAAGGGTATTCATACTTACACCCACTCAAACACCTCAAATAAGCAAATCCACTGTGTGTATCAGCATTCAGATTCAGAAATCTTCTTTGCTGAAATATGCATACAGCCTGTCAATACTTTTACAGGTTGGATACACCATTTCCAAACTGTATGATCACTCAATACCACAACTCCTCTTGTATAGATCCTGTACAGCCATACAGAATCTGTATTGGCCAGACTCAATTCAATCATCAAATCTTCTCATGAAAATTCTCTGTCTGGCTCAGGGTGTCACAGGGGCTCTTCTAAATGAAGAGGGCCTGGCACTCAGTGAACAGACTTGCTTATGGAGGGCTCAGAAGAAATACTCAAATGATAAGAGTAATGGAGTAAGAGGATAAATTACTAGTCATAAAATAATAAGTATAAAAGATATAAGAGAAAAAACAAAAGCAATAATAAAGAGCCAACCACAAATAATCCTGTACCACTGTTTCAACCTGTTCAGAAAAGAGAAAAGGATTAATAAAGGATATGGCCACCAGGACTCTACTGAACAGGTGAGGGAAGGCAAAGACTAACTTAATAAATAATAAAATAATATTTCTTAATGAGAAATAAAATAATATTAAATAATAAATCCAATATTTTAATTAACTGGGGGAAAAACCCCCAGGTGGGTGAAGAGGGGCTGGTATATGTGAGAAATACCAGCCTTGGAGTTTGAGTGTTGAGATACTTGTCTGTATGCTGGAAGAAGTTGGATGTGGGATTGAATCCTGTATTGGTGAATCCAATACAGGTTATACAGTCCATACAGGTGTTTGTGCCTGTATTGATTACAGGCCTGTATTTGGTGAATCCTGTATCTGGTGAATCCTGTATTTGGGTCTTGCCTGTAAGAAACTGTATTGAGGTCTGAAGACTGTATGTGGAGAATGTTGAATGAAACCTCCTTGCTGATTGGGTTTTGAAGGGTATCAATGAATTAATGATTGTTGCTGATTGGGTTTTGAAGGGTATCAATGAAGTAGTGATTGTTGAAGATGATTGGTAATGCCCCTGCCTCCTTGGCTGTGACACAGGGCTGGTGATTCTCACATATACCAGCCCCTCTTTCTCCCCCCTGGGGACTTTTCCCCAGTTAATTAATTTAGTATATTTCTTATTTTATAATTATTCTTATCCTTATTTTGGGTATTATAATTATTTGATTTTACGTTAGTCTTTGCCTGTACAGTATGAGATGGGTGACCATATCCTTATTAACCCTTCTCTTTCCATTCTGACAGGTTGAAACAGTGGACTTGGACTTGTTTGTGGTTGGCTCTTTTATTCTTGATCTTATTATTTGTTGCTGCTTTTCATATATTCTCTTATTTAGTAGTTCATCTATTAACACTCTTCAGTGTACTCTTTTCTTACCATATCCTAAGCCCTCCATAAGTAAGTCCCAGTTTACTGAGTGCCAGGCCCTCTTCACTTAGAAGAGCCCCTGTGACATCAAACTAATTAACTCATATTTTCTTCTTTCTTTTCATTCATTTGAATTCATTTCTCTCATTCATCAAATCATGACTCTTTTATGATATTATGATTTCTCATGATTATAATTTTTCTCTCTTCAATTCTCATCTCATTAATTTCATTAATATGAAAATTGATTCTTATTATTTCTTAATCATTGCTGACCTTCTCATTTCATTCTCAATTCTATCTCAATCAAATATTTCTTGTGTTTGCTTATTCAGGTCTTATAAAGAGTTATTGATTGGTTGATTTATTGGGATTCATTTGTGTTATTGATTCAGCAATTCAGAATTTTATTTGGATTGGACTGATTGACTTTTGAATTCCTCAAGATAACTGATTTATCCTCAATAATTGATTATTGATTATTGATTGATATTAATTCCTGAAGATATTTATGTGACTTATTGATTCCTCAAGACCTTTAATTGATATTGAAGACATTGACTGATTGATTTATTTATTGATTGATTTTTGAATTCTTCAGGATTTATTGATGTTTGATTGACTGCTGATATTGACTTAACTTATTTCTTTATTGATTGAATTTGATTTCACCTCCAGACTGTTAATTGATTCCTCAAGATCATCAAGATTTTATTGATTATTGATTTGGCCAAGCTTTGATTCCTTATTCTCAAGTATCATCAATTTTTTATTCTTAATTTCTCAATAATTCCAGTTGAGCATAGCACTCCAGCCAAGAATACTAGATCTCAAAGAAATCCAGATGTTCTCACTCCTACAGAAAGGGTTCCTATTGACCGCACACCATCAGTTCATAAACTGAGTGCAAATTTGGACAGAGGACCAACAATGGAAGGCGCAGCACCCTCCAGAAGAGGGGGAATGAAATCAAGAGGATCAAGAGCTTTCTCTGGCCTCTTGGGTGGCTACCCTGGCATGTCTGAAGGTGCAAGAGAAATATTAGGGGAAGCTGGAGATGAAGAGGGGGAGGATTCTGAAGAAACTGAAGTGGAAACTGCCTTGGCAGGTGTCCCTGAGGCTTCTTAAGCTGCAAATATAGCCCATTCTAATCAACCTCTTGTCTCTCAAGCTGAACCAAATTTCCTCAAGATGATGGAGAAGATGACTCAATTCATGGGGAAGCTCACTCAAGCAGTTGCTCCCAGGGACAATTCCAAAGCCCCTGCATTAAAGACTCCATAAATGAAGGCACCTGATTCTTTTGATGGTACTCAAGCTTATAAATTGAGAGGATTTATCCAATCCTTTCAATTGATTTTCCATAATGATCCAGCAAATTTCTTCTCTGACAGGAAGGAAGTTCTCTACTAAACTTCTTTTCTCACTGGTAGAGCTGGCTAATGGATTGAACCCTACCTCTCCAATATTTTCAATGAAGATCCTTCCTACCTCCTCAATAATTGGAAGTTCTTTGAAGCTCAATTATTCACTCTGTTTGGTGATCCCAATGAGGTCAGGAAAGCTGAACAAGAGTTGGAAAATTTGAGGATGAAGGAAAGTGGTCATGTATCCTTGTACATTGCTGATTTCAGAAGCTTAATGTCAATAATTGGAGATTGGGGAGAAAGAGCTTATATTAATGTTTATAGAAGAGGATTGGCATCAAGACTATTGGACCAGTTGGCTTCCTACCCTGGTAATTTTGATACTCTTAAAGAACTCATGGACATTAGCCTGGAATTAAATACCAGATACCATGAGAGACAGAAAGAGAAGGGTAGTCATCAAGAAAAGAAGCCCCCTGTTACTGGGTCCAATTCTTCAAGGCCTCCTCAAGACTCATCTTCCAAAAGGCCTCACCACAAGAAGAACAAGAAGGGCAAGCAATTTCAAGCTTCAAAGGACAAGCCCCATTCTGCTCTGCTTAATAAGGAAAATAAATTCATTGGTTCTGAAAAGGAGAGGAGGATCAAAGAAGGGTTATGTACTTATTGTGGTGGAAAGCAACCAATCAAAAAATGCTTCAAGAGACCTCAAAACAAGCCTGGGTCCTCAAGAGGCTTCCCTAGCAAGCAAGGAAAAGCCTGAGTGGGAATCCTTATGTGTTCAATGGTTCTCACCTATTTCCTTCAAGAGCACAATTGTGCAATCTCAATACTAGTTTCAAGAAATTTTTGAAGTTTCTTATTTTTTATAGTATTATCATTGATTCTGGTGCTAAAAACTATTATATTGCAGAGAATTTTGTTCTAAAGTACTTATTGACTATTTCAGAGCTCCCTGAAAAGATTCCTCTTTTCATTGTGGATTCAAATGAATCCCCTTCCTTGTTCATCACCCATTATACCAAGTGGGTAGTTGACTTGCCTTCTTTCCCAAGATTTTAATGGGACTTTTTTATCATGGATTAACCCAAAGGAGAATACCTGATACTGGGCTATGATTTCCTCTACTATTTCAATCCTATTATTGATTGTAAAAATGGACTGATCACCCATGATTCTAGTCATAAGGATTCTAGTGGTATTAAATCTTCTGCTAGTAACGCATTGGCCACTTCTGTCAAAAGTTTTGCTCTGGTTGGTGAACTTAAGACACATTCCCTTCCATCATGCCATCTCAGTCATTACTTGAGTCAAGAGATGAGGTCTTCAAAGAGATAAAAGATGTTGGAGAAGATGTTGTTATATGTTCACTTCATCTCTTTCAAGGGGATATGGACCTTCCTCCTTTATCTTTTCATGCCTCCCTGGAGGAGCAGTGGGATGAGGAGGAAGAGCCAGAAGAAATTGAAACTGTGTTGAAGGTAGTCCCTCCTGCTTATAAACAATATTTGGATGTATTCTCCAAGGTGAAAGCAGAGAAACTTCTTCCACACCATGCCTGTGATCACCATATTGAATTGGAGGGTCTTTTACCTCCAGTTGGTGTTGTCTACTAATTATCAAATCAAGAGTCAGAAAAACTTTGGGCCTACATTTCAGAGAATGTAGTGAAAGGTTTAATAAGACTTAGCTCCTCTTCAATAGGAGAACCTGTCCTTTTTGTCAAGAAAAAGGATGGAGGTCTTTTTTTGTGTGTTGACTACCCCAAACTCAATGCTGTCACTAGGAAGAACAGGTATCCTGTTCCTCCTATGAACCAGCTTCTTACTGTACTCAAGGGTTCCACTATCTTCTCAAAGATAGATCTGTGTGGTGCCTATAATCTCCTGAGAATCAAAGGGGGGTGAGCATTTAACTGCCTTTAGAACCAAATATGGTCGTTATGCCATTTGGCCTTACCAATGCTCCTGCTTCTCTCCAGAATATTGTGAATGATATAGTTGCATATTTCTTGGATATTTTGTTGTAGTTTACTTTGATGATATTATGGTCTTTTCCAGCTCTGAGGAGGAACATGTCAAACATGTGGCCTCTGTCCTCCAAAGACTGAGGGACAATAATCTGTTTTCCAAAGCCTCAAAGTGTGTATTCCATGTCTCAAGTGTGTAATACTTGGGCTATGTTGTTTCAAGTGATGGCCTCAAGATGGATTCTTCAAACGTTCAGCAAATCCTCAATTGGCCTCAGCCCAAGAACATCAAAGCTCTTCAATATTTTCTTGGCTTTGCCAATTTCTACCATTGTTTCATTAGAAATTACTCCAAAAAAATCACTGCTTTCACTTCCCTTCTTAAAAGCGACTCTCCTTTTATCTTCAATGAGGAAGCTCTTAGTCAGTTTCAAATACTCAAAGAATCATACACCACTGCTCCTATCCTTCTCTACCAACTATTGTAGAGACTGATGCTTCTAATTATGCTTTGGGTTCCATACTGAGTCAGGAAAGCATCCCATTGCATTTGATAGTCGCAAGCTGCTCCCAGCTGAGCTGAACTATCAAATTCATGACAAGGAGCTCCTTGGCATAGTTTGGGCTTTCAAGTGCTGGAGAGATTTTCTTCTTTCTCTTTCCAATACTTTTGAGGTCTTGACAGACCACTCTTCTCTTCAGTATTTTATGTCTTCCAAAGTTCTTACTCATTGTCAAGCCCATTGGGCTGAATTTCTCTCTGAGTTTAATTTCACTATCACTTACCACCCAGGAAGGCTGGCCACTTTACCAGATGTGTTGTCATGTCGGGACAACATGTACCCAGAGATGGGGGTGGACTTCATCAGCAAGAATACTCAAAATTTTCATCAAGTAATCAAGCAAGATGGAATTCAAGAGTCAAGATTCTTCTCAATCAAAGTGGAAATATTCTCAGATTTAGTTGACAAGATTCAAAAAGAAGTATGGCAAAACAAAGACTATAAAGAAATACTCAAGCAACTAGCAAGAGGTGAATCAGCTTCAGATTATTCTCTTGAACTTCAAGCCAGCTTATTTTTATTAAAAGATAGAGTGGTAATCCCAAGAAATGAAGAAATCCAACTATATATTCTTCAAAAGCTTCATTACTCACCATTGGCTGTCCATCCTGGCCAGGAGAAGACCCTCAAGCTCATCAAGAGGGATTTTCATTGGGCTGGCATGAGTAAATTCATTAAGGACTATGTGTCCTCATGTCAGAAATGTTCAAGAAACAAGAACATTAATCATAAGAAGTTTGGATTACTCAAGCCTCTTCAAATTCTATCTGGTCCTTGTAATTCTTTATCAATGGACTTCATCACTCAATTGCCACTGTCCAATAACTTTGATTCAATTTTAGTAGTTGTGGACAGGTTCTCTAAAATGGAAATCTTCATTCCAGCTTATGGAACAATCACTTCCCTTGAATTAGCTCAAATCTTTATCAGCAATTTCTTTTCCAAACATGAACTTCCAGTCATTAATTTCAGTGATAGAGGATCTTTATTTGTTTCATCATTATGGACTAATTTATGCCAGCAGCTCAAGATATCAAGAGATCTTTCAAATTCTTTTCATCCTGAAACAGATGGACAGACAGAGAGGGTAAATCATATTTTAGAACAGTATCTTTGGATTTATGTCAGTTACCATCAAGATGACTGGCACACCTGGCTCCCTCTGGCTGAATTTTCCTACAATAATGCAGAACATTCATAAACAAAACAATAAGCTTTTTTCACCATTTATGGAAGAACTCCCAGCTTTGACTCAATCCATATTTCTCAAGACTCACCTACTGGAAATTTATCAACAAAACTTCAATCATTACAGCAAGTTGTCAAAGAATAATTAGAGTTAGCAATAAGGAGATTCAAGAAGTATGCAGATAGAAATAGGTCAATTCCACCTGTTTCCCAACCTGGGGATAAGGTATGGCTAGCTTCCAAGAGCATCAAGACTACAAGACCCACCAAGAAACTTTCAGAGAGATGGCTAGGGCCTTTTGAAGCTCTTAAGAAGATTGGAAGACATGCATATCACCTCAAGTTTCCTCAACAATGGAAGTCAGTTCACCCTTTATTCCATGTGTCCTTATCAGAACCAGTCAAGCAGTCCAGAATTCCAAATTGTAATCAATTGCCACCACAACCAGCTCTAGTGGAGGAGAAAGAAGAATGGGAAGTGTCTCAGGTTATGGACTCCAAACTCAAAAGAGGTAAATTATGGTATCTTTTATAGTGAAAAGGATTCAGTGAAGACCGAGAAAGAACAACTTGGGAGCCAGATTCCAACCTTACCAACTTGCCAGACCTTGTCAAGGATTTCCATCCATTGTATCCAGACAAGCCTGGTCCAAATACCTCAAGAGTTTGATTTTATGGTGCTTGGTGGGGAGAAAAGGTAATGAAAGTAAGTTCCTCTCCTGGCATGCACTTTTAAGGGGGTATTCTACCCAAATGTTGTTGTAAGAATCATCTTTGCCACTTTGTGAGCACTTTTAAATTCCTTGGACATATTCAGAAGGCCTTGCAGCATCAATACCCTCAAATTTGGACCTTTCATCAAGATATGGCCAAATTCCTTCTTTCTTTTTTATCTTTTATTTTTTACTATTTTCCGACTTATACCAATCAGAGTTATTCAAGACATTCATTACTTAAAGGTCAATTATGGAAAATTTATCTGTTTATGGTGCTTTGTGGGGAGTGGAAGTTCTGAAAGTAAGTTCCATCCCCTGTTATGCATCCCTGAGGGTTCTGATTCTTGTAAAACATCTCCTTGGCCACTCTTTGAGCATCAAATGCTTGGTTTTTATCTCTCAGACAATTCTTTGCCAAAATCAAGCAACTCATCACAAGAAGGACAACCCCAGGAATTTCTCTATTTATTTTTGGGGAGTGATATTTCCACGCCTTAACCTAAAACTTACGCCTACGCCTACGCATAAAATTGTGGTTTCAGATACGCCTTCACGCCTTTCATGGATGTAGTTTGCTAAATCCACTCATCCAAGTGATTACTAAATCCACGCCCCATTTTATTCAATCCAAAAGAAATATAATTTCACAGTTACCCACTTTCAATTTTGATGTTCATATGAGTCTCTAAGAAAAGTTTTGATAGCTCAGCATATGTCAAAGTACTTGCTAAAGTTGTTCTTACATAAAAAAATAACCACCATAAGGACAGGAAAATAAAATACAATCAGTTATTTGAATGATTAAAAATGTACACACGTTGCCAAAGTACGCTTCCTCTGTTGTACCTGTAATTCATAAATATAAAATAAGTTTTTCTAAATTTTTCATTAAATAAAACTTCTTATGAATTAACATACCCTTTGCATGTTTATTTCCACTGTATCAGGTGATATAAAATGGTATGCCATTACATTTTTCCTTTGTCCAATACGATGTAGATGATCAATAGCTTGATCTTCAGCAGCTGGATTCCAATGAGGCTCCTAGACATATATTAGATATATAGATTATATCAAAATATTGCCTCATGGTCATATAATCATAATTCATACCATTATAAATACCACGTCTGCAGAAGTTATATTCAGGCCAACCCCTGCAGCCCCTATTGAAGCCACAAGTACTTCTACATTGCTGTTTTCCTTGAATTTCTTAAGTTCTGCTTCCTGTGTAGCTTGGCCTATTGTTCCATCAACACGTGTAAAAATGATCTTATTGTTTTCTAAGACAATTCCAATCCTACCAGTTTATCACAAATAATTTTCAATCAAAAGCTTCGTAAT
Source organism: Austropuccinia psidii (assembly GCA_023105745.1). Classification (NCBI taxonomy): domain Eukaryota; kingdom Fungi; phylum Basidiomycota; class Pucciniomycetes; order Pucciniales; family Sphaerophragmiaceae; genus Austropuccinia; species Austropuccinia psidii. Next base: position 49,181,391 of record JALGQZ010000009.1, read on the forward strand.
TATCAAAGGAGAGGTACAAAGCAGAATTTCAATAGATAAAATAAGGGAAATAACCAAGCTTACAAATCAAGAAATGTTGTAAACTGTGAAAAAATTACTGATTTTGGGGTTGAATTTTTAATGTTTCGGCGTGATAAAAGAATTTTCAGGAGCCTCTGAATTTTAGTGCTTTGTAGACATGTTTTGACATCAACATGTTCTGTTATGGTACTATTAAAAAACCCCCCTTCTATCTTTGTCCCATATGGTGAGATCATACCTTCAATGTCATATATACTTTCACTAAGCAAGTGATGATTGCAACAAAGGCAAAGCTTGTTTATATACTTGAAGAACATTTCTGGGCCTTGATTAGATGATGATATGAACTCTTTGTAAATATCATTATATCTATCTAACGTCCAATCTGAGAGAGGTTCATGGATATAATCATGATTAATTTCAGGTAGATCATTTAAAATGCGGTCCTTGTTTCTTTGTAGACAAAGATGCCTCAGGCATAACTGAAGGGGGCTATAATTTCCTTTTTTGAGCTCTTCCAATATATTTGGTACCCAATTCTCTTGTTTTTCACTTTGAGGTGCTGTAATGAAGGTGATTAGGCTCATTAAGTCATTTATACTGTTTTGAATAGGGGTTCCTGTCAGGCAAATGCGTCTGGATGTTTGTATTGCCCCAATTGCTTTGAAGAAAGTTGACTCCTGACTTCTTATCTGACTAGGCATGTCAATTTAATTTATATATCATTCATCAGAATTCCACAATTTATAAATAATACTTTGAAAAACTCACTGGGCCTCATCTAAGACAACTCGGTACCATTCACTATGGTAAATCCAAGAGTTTTCTATATTATTGGGCTTACCAAACTCATGAGCTAACAAATGATAGCTGGATATTACAATATCAGCTTCGGACCATTTTTTCAGTCCAATCTCCTTTCTTTTCTTCCCATGATAGGTGACAATCTTTAGTCGGGATATGTCTGTATGTAATTTTAATTCATCTTCCCAATTCTTTATCAAACGAGGTAAGCATATTATGAGTGTGGAGTGTTTTTGTTTTTTATTAATAAAGTGAATGGATGGTGGAATATCTCTTTTGGAATCTTCAAGAGTCATACATATGAGTGATATGCACTGAATTGATTTCCCTAGTCCCATGTCATCCGCAAGCAGACAGCCCAAGGGAGTATGGCTGAAGGTGTCTTCGAGGTTATTTACTTGCTTCTTTGTGATTCTATGTATAAAATTTAATCTTGTAGATGAGGATGATGGTTTACTTAACCACAGAGAATTTGCCGATTTTCCATTTGGGGCTTCTCTATCTAGGAGAAATTCTAATCCTTGCTTTTGATGAGGCTTGAGTGATGATTTTAGGAATGGTATTACGGATTCGATTTGTGGAAGGTCATTCCCACTTGGAATCTTTAGGAGCTGTGAGTGCAGCTCAGGTGACAACAATACGTTCTGAGAAGAGATAACAGGCTGGGGCTCCAGGTGTGAGATAAGTGAACACCCACAATGTTCAGAGCTGTTGTATGTGGCTGGTTGGTGAATTAATATTGAATTCTGTCTAATGAGGTCAAATATATCAATGCTTGCTGAGGAAAACGAAAAAGTAAACATTACTATTGGAATAGTGATGTTTATCTTGTTGTAAAGGTTAAACTTGAGAAAACTTTCAATGAATACTTTCTGGTTGGGGTTTTTCTCTAGATTGGTGTGCCACATGCCAGAAGGACCACAGGATATAAAGAAATTGGGGTCACCCAATAATGGTACAAGTGCAGAGGTGACATCCAGAGGAAGGCTACCCAAAGCTTCTCTTTGATGTCGTGTATACAAGAATAAATTTTGACTTGTATGACATAAGAAAATCCAATCATCTTGAGGAAAAGGTTTCTGAATGGGATTAGTGAGGCATACATGGGTTTTCAATATCCCAAGGCAATATGGCTTGGAAGAATCCATATTTCGAAAAAAGATTCAGTTTGATCTTGACAGGAATGAATGGTAAATGCAATGAACTGGAGAGCAAGAATATATACTAAAGTAATTTTGATACTAATCAGGCCGGCTTGTGGTTTGCAGTTACTATTTGTATTATAAATAGAAACACGTTCAATAAAAGATTGTTTGAAAAAAACAGCTCAATTTAGAGAGGCAAGGAAATTCATTCTTCGATATGTCAATATAATTGTATCAAGCTCTGAATGAGAAAAATCTTTCTATTCGAAGTCCTGACTTCGAACAGAATACATGAAGCAAATTCCTAAGGATACTTAAGGACATATATTTCAAGAAAGTCATCTACGGAAAATATGTACTCAAGTTTGCATCAACCATCCCATTTCATGCATAAGTATCCCAGTCTAAGGTTGAAAAGCTACATCAAAAGAAAGGGAAAATTACAAGAAATTTATATATTTGAAAGCTTCATTTTTTTCTGTTTATGTCTTTGCTTTTCATTCTGAATCCTTTCTTGACGTCCATATGTCTTCTCTTCTTGGGTTATTGGATCCATACATATAAGGCTTTTAGCTCTTGAATATAGCTTGGAGTTGATTTGGAAAGAACAGCCAAAGTGAGTTATGGTGGGAAGTTCATCAAAAATAGGAGGTGGCTGAGTGGTCTGGTGAAAAGTGGTTGAAGTTTTCCAGAGAAGCTCAATAATACCTTGTTTGCAAGAAAAATCCAAAAGTGTGGAGTATTCAGGAAATGAGAGGCCATAGCCACAGGAGTGGATGGGAGATGGAATTGGTTTTATGGCTGATTTGTCAAAGAATGTGAACAAACCATAAGTCCAAGTATTCTTGTCCTTTTCATCTCTATGAACACGATTATGAAAACCATTTGTTGTTATGATTACATTGGAGAAAGATCGTAACTTTTGGTGGAACATTGGATTCCATTCACCTTCATGCCATTCAGGTAGCTGGGCTTCTTGCATTATTTCATTATTCTCACGGGCAGCAGACATAGAAAGATGCTTGATGCGGGAGGAAACAAAATTTTCAAACTGAGAAAGGGTCATCCATTCTTCATTATCTGCATCTAATACTTCTGTATTCATTGTGGTCTTCCTGGCATAAACACCTAGTAAAAGGAGAATAATATTAACAAAAAAACTTGAATATAATTTTCTAAAGACTCACCTAAGGATTTACCACTCTCACTTCCACAGCGAAATCCAACGCCTTTCATATGACCATCAATAATATCACTATTGGATTTAATATGAGGACGATTTTGGGCTAATTTATAAAGTGATATTATTAATTGATTTAATGAAGTAAAAGTTGGAGAAGGAATGTGAAATGGATGCAAGTGATAAATGAAGAGGGGCTCGTGATTTTTTGAATTGAAAACAATTGAAGGATTTGGTGTTTCATTTATGGAAGGTAATAAAAGCTTATTTATTCTATTTGGCTTGGGCTTAACTGGAACTGTACTGAATTCGCCTCTGCTTCTTGATGCATGGTCCAAAATTTGGGTGAGTAATTTTTGTGAAATTTGAAATCTTCTATGTGAATGATTAGTTTTCTTTTTGGAAGATGAGTCATTTTTGGATAAGGGGTAATCATTTACAACTGGTGAAATAGTCCTTCCCATGAAATGATCCTCAGAATGCAAAAATGACTCATCCTTTCCATTTGTGTTTTGTAAGCTTGAGTTTTGAAGGGTTTTTGGATGCATTGAGCCACTAATTGATGAAGAAAAATCATTTACAACTGGTGAAATAGTCCTTCCCATGAAATGTTTTTCTTCATCATTAAGTGACTCCATACATTTTGGGAGCTCGATGAGTTGAGATGGTGACTGTTGATTCATGATCGGTGAAAAAGCAAGAAGCGACAGGTGAGGCTTTCCCCTAGAATGATTTTTATTTAAAAAAAATTAAAATAAGTAAATAAAAATAATGGTTGCTTAAATTTTATTAAAAAAAAAAGAATAAGTTTTTTTTTTTAAAAATAATTGTTGTAATGAAATTGAAAAAAAAAATTAGTGAATATAAAGTGACATTTTTTCTTTTAAAAAAATCAGAGTTTACAATTGAATTAATGCAAAAACAACCAAAAAAATAAAATTCAAAAAATGAAAATCAGAAATATTTATTTTGAAAAAAATCATTGTTGCTGTGGCTTAAATTATTGAAATCAAATATTAAAAAAATTTCTTTATTTTTTTTTTAAAAAATTTTTGATTTCTGGGGCTGTAAGAGCCCCAGTTATCAATTTAAATAAGATAAAATAAAATAAAAATTAAGTATTAAAAAAAAATGTTTTTTTTTAATGATTTTTGATTGCTGGGGCTGTAAGAGCCCCAGCAACCAATTTAAATAAAAAAAATATAAAAATAAATTTTTAAAAAAAAAAAAAAAGTTTTCTTTTCGAAAATTTTTGATCACTGGGACTGTAAGAGCCCCAGCAATCAAATTATATAAAAAAATAAAATAAATAAATAAATATTAAAAAAAAAAAATGTTTTTTTTTTTAATAATTTTTGATTGCTGGGGCTGTAAGAGCCCCAGCGACCAATTTAAATAAAACAAATAAACATAAAAATATATTTTTTTAAAGGAGAAAAAGTGTTTTTTTTTAATATTTTTGGATCACTGGGGCTGTAAGAGCCCCAGCAATCAAATGAAATAAAAAAATAAAAAAAATACATAAATATTAAAAAAAAAACAATTGTTTTTTATTTAATAATTTTTTATTGCTGGGCTGTAAGTGCCCCAGAAACCACTTTAAATAAAATAAAAAAAAAAAAAAGAAAATATTTTATTTTTATTAATAAATTTTTTTTAAAAAAAAAAGTGATTTTTTTTTAAAAATTTTTAATCACTGGGGCTGTAAGAGCTCCAGCAACCAAGTTAAAAAAAAAATAATAAAAAACAAAATTAAATATTAAAAAAAAAAAAAAAAAAAATTATTTTTTATTTTTTGATTGCTGGGGCTGTAAGAGCCCCAGCGATCCATTTTAAATTATAAATAATTATAATAATAAAATTTTTAAAAATTATTTTTTTTTAAAAAAAAAAAAATAATTTTTTTTTTTAAATTTTTGATCGCTGGGGCTGTAAGAGCCCCAGCAAGCAAGTTAAATAAAAAAAATAAAAAAAAAAATAATATTAAAATAAAGAAAAATAAATATTAAAAAAAAAAAACAAAATTATTTTTTTTTTTGTTATTTTTTGATTGCTGGGGCTGTAAGAGCCCCAGCGATCAAAATTAAATAAAAAGAAATTATTTCTTTTTTTTTTAAAAGTACAATTTTTTTTAAAAAAAAAAAAATTATTATTTTTTTATTAATTGCCCCAGCGATCTAGATAAATAATAAAATAAAATAAAAAAAAAAAATAAAAATAAAAATAATTATTAAAAAAAAAAAAAATGTTTTTTTTTTGATCAATTTTTGATCGCTGGGGCTGTAAGAGCCCCAGCGATCAAAAATTAATTAAAAAAAATAATAGTAATAAAAATTTTAAAAATAATTTTTTTTTTTTATTTTTTGATTGCTGGGGCTGTAAGAGCCCCAGCAACCAAGTACAATAAAAAAATAATAAAAAAATTGAATATTCAAAAAAAAAAAAAATTAAATATTTAAAAAAAAAAGAAATTGTTTTTTTTTTATTAATTTTTGATCGCTGGGACTCTTACAGCCCCAGCGATCCATTTTAAATTAAAAAAAAAATAATATTATTATTTTAAAAAACAATTTTTCTTAAAAAAGAAAAAAATTGTTTTTTTTAATTGATTTTAGATCGCTGGGGCTGTAAGAGCCCCAGCGATCAAAAATTAATAAAAAAAATTATAATGATAAAATTTTAAAAAATATATTTTTTTTTTAATTGATTTTAGATCGCTGGGGCTGTAAGAGCCCCAGGAATCCATTGAAATAAAAAAAAATAATATTAAAAGGAAATTTTTAAAAAAAAGCAAAAAGGTTTTTTTTTTGAAAACTTTTTAATCGCTGGGGCTGTAAGAGCCCCAGTAATCAATTTAAATAAAAAAACAATAAAATAAAAAGAAGATATTGTTAAATTGAAAATTAAAAAAAAAAACTTACTTCAGTATGTATTGATTACAAGTTTTTGGTTGAGAGGGTTATTTTATGTTTAAGAAAAATATATTATTAATTTGGAAAAGGTTAGGTTTGATTGATTCAATTAATGATGAAAAAAGGTCTGGAGGGAGGGGTATTTTGCTGTGAAAGGACAAGGTAAAATCAATGTGATGTGAATGACCTAATGGTTAGAGCATCTGCCTCTCAAACTGGTTGAGAGGTGGCATGTTCGATCCTGGGCGCTGGCCAGACTCACCCGGGGGCACCTGGGTTGTGAATCTGGGTGGTTGGTGACAATAGCTTCGGCAAACCAAATCCAACTCATTCTTCCTTGGTGGAACAGGTAGGCTCTGTGGGTTCAAGCCCCTCAGAAGGTCTCTGGCATCATATCTCTCATATCATCATCTTTTTGCGCTAAATTCCCATAAGCACAATTATTCTCTATTGTGATACTTGTGGCATTAACATGTTACCTGTGACTTTTTTTGCACTCAGGTGACAAAAGCACACTGGATAATCTTATAAGCAACTTGGCACAAAGCTGTTCGAAGTCATGACTCCGCACAGTAAGTATATCCTGCACTCAATAGTGATGAATTACAGGTCACAGGTAATAATAAGTAATATGACACACGCACACTCTACTACACCTTTTGAATTTCTTTGTCAATACCAACCTTTTTAGGTAAGTTCATGATTAAATTAGACTCCAAAGGGTGTTTTTTTTGCCATGCCTCACTAAAATCCAATGCTAAATATTCTGCAAGGCGGTATTTGCTCGGGCAAATTGGTGAAGATGAAGGATTCGAGAAAAAGCTTTCATGAAGAATTTCACATATATACTTGTTTGTGCGCTTCCAAATATCTTCATCTGGCAAGGATTCTTTTCTCTTGAGCATTGATGTAATTTCCATAAGCTGAAGGGTCCCTTTCGCTGAACTAATGCGGTAATCAGCTGAGCACACCAGAAGTCCATGTACACCCCCTGTAAGGAATGCTGCAATCAGATTGTAGCATGGCCTTCCAGCCTTCATCTGATCTTGAATGGTCACCAACGCTTGCAAAGGATCCACTCCTCTCTTGACCAATCGCTTTCCAATTTTCTGAGTAGTTTTGGAATCAACCTTAGTATGCGCCCGCACCCAATTAAATGCAATCATCAGCTGGAGGATATTATCGACCAAGCCAGTCAAAGTTGGTGTTAAAATTCCCTTTGATGTGATACTATTACCTTCTTGAATTTCATTGCTTTGTGGAACAAGTTGAACCTTGTTGACACTCAAACAGGAGCCCAAATATCGCATAGCACTAATTTCCACAGACAAAGAATCACTGGAAGCTGAATCAGAAATATTGAATGTAACCGGAGGGTTCTGATCATCCATATAAAGTGCAATGGCTTCAAATAAAATGTTGGCGACTCGCTGCTTTTGATGTTGACTTGGTTGAACAAGATTGTGTACCAATAGATACAGTGCATGGAGCCTCTTGGGTAAACCTGCCAGTATGGACATGTCACTTTGAAATAATGACATATTCCAAATCGTCTCATAGATTAACGGCTCCTCAGATATTGGTGAAAACATATCTAAGCCTATGAAAAAATAAGATTAGTGAGATACCAATATATATATTTCTGAAAGCCTGTTTACCAGCTGCATGGAGCTCTTCAAGCCACTCTTTCATTCTAATGTCCCTACCACTCTTGTAGCGAATCCCACATTGGAGCTTGGTCGGAAGTTCATCCTTTGGAACAAGTGATTTGCGCTTCATGAAGGTCATTTGAATGAGCGAATTAAATTTGATCCAATCTTCCCTTTTGAATACATGATATGACATTAGAATGTAATCAAATTTGTTTTCATTTTCCAATATAATTTTCATGCATGAAGGACTTCGGGTTAGAGTTAGTGAATGAGCAGCTGAATCCATTAATGGGTCAGAATTTGTTTGGGTCAATACAATTTCATTGTCAGCCACTGTTCTTTGAGTTTCTGTACCGATATTTTCATTGGGAACAGTAGTTGCTTCCTGAGTGTCCAAATTTGGACTTGGAACAATGTTTTCATGATGATTGGTTACACCTCCAATCTCAGGAATTTCAACAGGGTAATCATTTGTGGTGTTTATTGGATGTCCATTATTACTTTCATTAGCAGAAGGACAAAGAGCCCCTGATTCCCCCTCATTAACTTCAGGGGCCAATTGAAAAGTTCGGCGAATTTTCTTTTTTGCTTGATTCTTTGAAGGTTTAAACTTCCTTTTTGAAGAAATGTTTGTCATTGTACCAATTTTAACATGTGATTCAGGAGGTAGTGTATTGCCCGATTTGACCCCTAAAGTTATAATTCCAAGATATTAGGGTGGAATTTGAAATATATGAGATAACAATTTTTTATACATACAATCAATATCAGCAACCAGCAGTTCTCTAGCCTCCTGAAGCTTCTCTCGTACATATTGAGGAATACGTGCATCTTTGGACATTCCTTCTAATCTTGGGGCTATTTGTGATGAATTGTTCAAGAACTGTTCCTTTGTAATCACTTCTATTTCAGCCCCAAAAAGCACCTCAGTAGATATTTCGGTGGAAGAAGCCCAATGAGCATGGGGTGCCTCTATGTTGCTTTCGTGCATTATTTCTGATTAATTGAGATACTGATAAGACTGATTTGTTCAGAAGTAAATTCCATTCAAAAAATATACCTTCTGGCAATTCTGGAGGTGGATTTGGGATGGCTGTACTGATTGCAATGATACTTTCACTTGATGAGCACTCCATATCAGAAGATTCTGGAGAATTAAATTGCTTTTGACGACCCATATCAGAGGTGTTAGTAGTATTGGCCTCCATATAGACAAAAACAACTAATTGTAGATAAAGATGATATATGTTCTTGGAAGGGAAGTATTTTTATGAAGCTATAAGAAAGGGTTGTAGTTCTAGGATACAAATTAAAATGCGAATCCCTTTTATAAAATCAATGAGGAGACAAAGAGGGCCAGAATGTGGTTATTGAATTTTTTGGTCTAGAAGCTTCTAATTCATATGAGAATACAGAATGCAAAATAGTACCACACATAACAAGACCTGAGGGGAGCTTGGTATTTGTTCCCCTCACAGACTGAAACCCAACGAGAGCTATGATTAGACTGAAATTGTACACCTGTCACCAAATTCATTTTCCTGTTCGGAGTTGCCACATCGATCAAGGATCCATTTGAGAAATATATACAGCTATTTGAATACTTCCAAAATGTTCCAAGTGTATTTTGATGTGTTCATAAATCTATCTTTGATTGTTCCCAGAAAGACTCAAACAAGAGCTCCCTTGGAATAGACCTTCATCCCACAATTCATTCTAGTATGATTCTAGTTTTATATCCAGATTTTGGTTGATTCAATTGAAAAGACTAAATAACTTTTAATTCAAATCATGAATAATCAAAATTTTCTCGAAAATTCTATTGCAAAATCATTCTCACTATAACCACAAGTTGCCAACATCAGTGCAAAAGAATTGGAAAGGTGTTTATCTTTTACAAAATATATAAATTCCATCATTATTACAAGACTGTTAAGCTATTCATATCAATCTATATTCCACCAAAAAGCATTTTTAGACCTCTATTTCTTAAACACATCAATTGTTTCAAATATTTTCGTCATATACCCCCTTATGTCCCCTATCTTTCACTTTGAGCCTGATTACTCCCAATTTGATACCCATCCAGTCCATTATAATGAATCAGAGTGCTCATATCCTTCTCAAAATACTATATTAACACCTGGTAAAACCTTGAAGCCCCACAACCTTCCACCACCTGAATGCTTGGCCTCTAGAATGGAATCATTACAACCCATTGAAGCTCTGAATCTTCATGAATCTGGGACAACTCAGTTCAAAGGTGATATTGAGGAAATAAAATCATCTATACAGGCCACTACTCATAGCACACCTGCTTTTTCAGTCCCTAATGAACAATTCCCTCTCATTACCGACCCAGATAAATATGATTACTCCACTGGACGTAAGCTTACATATATTTCCATTCATCCACTACACTTTTACTGATTTGAATAACTATATAGTGAAATTAGAACCACCTCCACTTGCAAGGTTCAATGATGTAGATACCCTCATCCAGTTTGCACAAAAGTGGGCTAAGAGTCATGGCTATGCATTAACAAAGAAAAATTCTCACCAAGGGAAGAACGTTTACTTGGCATGTGACCGATATGGTGAATATATAAGCCTTAAAGGACCTACCCAGAGGCAGTCAACAACCAAAAAATGTGGATGCAAGTTTAGGCTCAGAGGCTCTACTCCTGCTCTGAGTAAGTCATCCAATATACTGTACGTATTTACTATGTTCTTACCATTAAGGTGATATCAATTCTGAGGAAGTTCACACAATTCACCTCACCAGATCTGGCTATTGGGTTTTAGTCCCACTAGAAATTTTGCATAATCATCCACCCTCTACAACCCCATCAGTACATCCCATTCATTGTCGGCTTAATAAAAAAGAACTTGTGCAAGTTGAAGGATTGATGAAGGCAAATGTCCGTCCTAATCAGATTTTAAGCCAGCTTTATTCCCAAGGAAATACCTGTACCACTAGCAGAACTCTGTATAACTACAAAGGACATCTATCAATCAAGGAAAGGAATGGTCAATCTCAACTGGAATATCTAATACGTCTTCTGAAAGAGAGCAATTGGATTCATAGTATTAAAATTAATATAAATGGAAAGATTACCAACCTATTCTTTGCACACCCAGCCTCCATTGAATTGGGTCATATAAACCACCATGTGATATTGATTGATGCCACTTACCGGACATGCAAGTACAATTTGCCACTTTTCCACATGGTTGGCCAAACTGCAACTGGACACACCTTCTCATTAGCCTTTTGCTACATGGAACGGGAAAATGACGATGGATACATATGGGCCCTTCAAGAACTCAAAATGTTATTTCAGCCACCCAGAATTCCCAAGGTTATTATCACAGATCGTGAGCCAGCTCTGAAGATGGCCATTGAATTGGTCTTTCCTAGCTCAATCCATAATTATTGCACATGGCACATCAGCAAAAACCTTATCCAAAATTGTCGCAAATATTTTCAAGAGGATGATTGGAAGGATTATCAGACATCCTGGAACCTACTGGTCAGTTCCAAGTCAACCGAGGAATATGAGAACAATCTTGAAAAAATGAAAGAGAAGTCAAAAGATTACTCAGGAGCATGGTCATATATCTCAAACAACCTACTCCCATTCAAGAAAAAGTTTGTCACTGCTTGGGCAAGCCAGCATCCTCACCTAGGAAATCAAGCCAGCTCCCGTGTTGAATCTGCACACTCCTACATAAAATCATTTATTAATAATTCTAATGGAGAGCTTTCTACAGTATTCCAAAATTTCAAAACAGCAATTGATATTCAATTGAAACATATCCACCATACTATGGGAAAAGAAAGAGTTCGAAAATTGACTGATGTTTCCCCACCTTTCAAGCAGCTACTTGGCACTATATCAATAAAAGCAATAAAAATTATTGAAGACCAATTTCAAAAGCTCAAACACCAATCGAATCTTCAGCCATGCTCCAAAACACTAACTAATGGCATGGGGATTCCTTGCTCACATGAAATTGAGAAACTTCTTAATACTAAAGGCTACATTGGAAGTGAAGATTTTCATCCACAATGGAATCTACTTTATAATCCTCTTGAAGTAGGTGGCATCTTATTTCTGATGTGTGATTGTAGTCATGCTAAAATTATGTTTAACAGGACCATGATTCTAATTCACAATGGAATTTGAAACAACAAATGGAAAAGATTGAAAAGGAAGTTTATGAACACGAAATACCATTACAAAAAAAATTGATCAAGCAAATTCAGGAGCTACTTAGCTTTCAATACACAACCATTAAGCTTTGTCACCCCGAAAAGGCTTTAATTTCACGTGGTAGGCCATCACTAAAAAGGAAAAGGGTAAAGTCTACCAAAAGGCTTCCATCCAAGTTTGAAATCGAGCAGGAGATCCTGAATCGTCACAAAAGATTTCTTAAAAAGATGCACAGAGCTACTATTGGTCCCAACACTCAATTTATGAGGGGGGAAAAGTTCTATTTGATGAAAAAAGAGGCAAGCCAAGATGATGAAACTACCACAAAAAGAAAAAGAAAATTATTAAATGATATAGGAAAATTGGAAATAAACTTGAGACCCCGAAACAACTCAAATTGTTTGGAAGAACCAGTGAGTGGATAAAATTTGATATGCAAATGAATAACTGAAAAATAACCTCCTTTTCAAAGACTCTCTATATTGATCAGATACAGCCACCTTTCATGCACAAGTTTATTGAGAAAATTTTTAATCCTCCTGCAGATGGGAATTGTGGATTCCATGCAGTGGCAAAAGGATTGTCACTTTCAAGCCCACAAAAGGAAAAGAGCTGGAGAGAAGTGAGACAAGATTTGATAGAAGAAATTGATAGGAATCGCAATTATTACAACCAAATATTGGGAGGAGCAGTTGAAATGGACAAGATAAGAGATAATCTGATGGCTACAGCTATTACAAGAATGGATAACTGGTTAAGTAAATGGGATCATGGACCAATATTGACAAATACATATAAGCGTCCATTTGTATTTTTCCATCCAGATTGGCAGAACTTCCCACCACAAACATTCCTTCCAACCCTATGCAGTCCATGTGGAGTTTCAATTATGCATCCAATCTCCCTAGGTCACATAAATGGTAATCATTGGATACTCATCATTTTCAATGAACATGAGATAGGCAAATTACCTCTTCCCGAATTGCCACCACAGTGGCCCGGGGCACATTCACATCAATCAGCTTCAAATTGGAGAAGAGTATATTCCTCATCAATAAAATTATTCCGCAAATGTAGACAGATCACTTGTATATAGCATTTTTTCATTTTAGAGTTTTTTGTCAAATTTCTGAGATAAACATCTTATCAACATCTTATTTGGCGTGGATTTAGTAATCACTTGGATGCGTGGATTTAGCAAACTACATCCATGAAAGGCATGAAGGCGTATCTGAAACCACAATTTTATGCGTAGGCGTAGGCGTAAGTTTTAGGTTAAGGCGTGGAAATATCACTCCCCTTATTTTTCATTACTCTCTTTTTCTTTCTTTTATTTACTTGTATATATCTTTTCAAAGCAGCAGAATTCCCTCCCAAATCATGTATTGGGAGGTTCCATTTATTTTTATCTTTTATTTAAGAATTTATAAGTGTGGGGATAGAATTCAAACCAAACACAAACATGGGATAAGAGACTGGTTATCTCTACTTAAATGATCAAAAGTTTTCTGGAAATCATTAATCACCTCATCTTCATACCAGGAAAATTTTGAAGCCATCTCCTCAGAAGAAGTCCCTGGAATAGTCCTATCATTAGCATACATAATCACCTCCCTACTATTTCTATCAACCCTCCTAAATAACCTGGCCACAGCATCCTGAATTGCACTTGCCATATTTGGATCCTCTCTGGTAACTTGGATGGGCCATCAATCCCTGTTCTGAAACACTTGGGCGGAAGGAAACAGCAAAGGAGAAAGTTCTTCTCTTATTCTACTGGTACCGGTCACAGGTTGGAGTTGTTGTGAGGTGACTATGGGGGAGGGTCTTACTTCTGGATTCAAGGCAGGCCTTGTGTGGGAAGAGTGTGGTGAAGCAGGAGGAATGGTAGCAAGAGTGGGTTGGAAGGTTCTGGGGATGATTTGACTTTGGAATCTCTTGGCAGGAGGCTGGGAAGGAGAATTATTGGATGGATTACCAGAAGAATTGGGAAGCCCCTCAACTTCTTCACCATCCAATTCATCACTACCTTCAGCATCCGGATCAGGTGGGGAATCGGCAATTCATCTTATTCTTTTCACTATGCCTTCAGTGTTGATCCTGGAAATTGGGACTTCTGAACTGGAATATATTGGCCTCCCACCAACTGGGATGGGCCCTCCAGCATTAGTCCACCTGGCCATATCCCTCTGCCTAGAACTAGTCACTGAATCAAGATATCAGTATCCATTCAAGGAAGAAAATCAATTCACTTACAAGCAGAATACCCTGAAGTACCATCAAGAGTAGGAGCCTCAGAAACTGGAAACTCTTTTCCAAAAGGCCTATCTTTCTTACTCCATGAATACCTCCTGACATTTGAAGCTTGCTTCCCAGTGCGGTGGCATGGCTTCTTCCCAATAAAGCAGTAGTGGAATTTTGAAGATCTGGGATTGTAATGTTCAAAACAATACTTTCCCTTTGCCAAACATTCAGTACAAGCAGGATCAAGAACTTCAACTGCCTTGTAACCTTCATAAGTTTGGGTGGGACCAAAATGACCAGAAGAAACCATTGATGGTGAAGGAAATCAACTGAGAATGCCAGAACCATGAAGGACAGATGGTGGAGGCACAGAAGGGGAAGATTCAGTGAGTTCAGTAAGTTTGGAACTCATGACTAAGGAATATTCAAGCAGAAGATTCAAGGAGTCAGATTAAATCACTTCAAGTCTGAAGAAAATGGCCTCAAGGAAGTGGGGTCCATAACTCAATGATGCCCCCCCTCAAAGTCCTTGAGGTGGTGAGTCCATGTCTCTTTTGGACTGAAGTCACCACCCAAGACCTCCTCTTCAATTTTGGGGAGGTCAGAATCTTTATGGTCCTGGACCCTTGTAATGGGCCCAGGCCATGGGACCCCTGAAGCCCCAGCAAATTTGAGCTCAGGGGTCATTTTTGGTCCTGGGGGACTCCAATAGCCCCCATGGCCCACAGACCATAGGACCTCAAAATCAACCCATGACCAAATTGGGCCTAGAAATGCCCTGAAGCCAAAATAATCAAAAATCACCATAAAAAGGGCCATGACCCAAAATCAACGGTGGGGCCAATTGGGCCCCAATCCACATTTTGAGGCATTTTCTGGGACAATGGGGACAAGACCCCCCCTTTTTTGAAGGGATTCCAATCAGGGCAAAAAGGGCCAAAACATCAATTTGGCCCATTCACAATGAGGTATATGAACATATACTCATTGGCCATCAAATCTTGAGCAGAAGAGTTCTATGGCACTCATTTTGGGATACAACCCAAAGGCCATGCCTTGAAAGGAAGGAAAGGATTGAATCCAAAGAAGAAGCATATTTTGAAGTTGAAAGCACTTACTCAAGTTAAAAGAAGTGGGAAGATAATTCAAATCAAGTATGACAGTGAAGGAATGAAGAGGGGATTTTCAGGATAATGTTCAAGAGGAAATTATAATTAAAAAGAAATTTTTTGAAAAAAATGCGGGGATATTGAGATGCCACTCAACAGTGGCAGGGTATTATGGTGTTCAGGAGCCCACCAGTTTCAAGGGGGGGATACTGTAACAGCCACTAATCAGAGGTAAGGGTATTCATACTTACACCCACTCAAACACCTCAAACCAGCAAATCCACTGTGTGTATCAGCATTCAGCTTCAGCAATCTTCTTTGCTGAAACATGCATACAGTCTGTCTCATCAATACAGCCTGTCAATACTTGTACAGGTTGGAATGACCCAATACAGTTTGGATACACCATTTCCAAACTGTATGATCACTCAATACCACCACTCCTCTTGTACAGATCCTGTACAGCCATACAGGACCTGTATTGGCCAGAATCAATTCAATCATCAAATCTTCTCAAGAAAATTCTCTGTCTGGATCAGGGCTGGTGATTCTCACATATACCAGCCCCTCTTTCTTCCCCCTGGGGACTTTTCCCTAGTTAATTAATTTAGTATATCTATTATTTTATAATTATTCTTATCCTTATTTTGGGTATTATAGTTATTTGATTTTAAGTTAGTCTTTGCCTTTTTTCTTTCTTTGCCTGTACAGTATGAGTTGGGTGACCATATCCTTATTAACCCTTCTCTTTCCATTCTGATAGGTTGAAACAGTGGACTTGGACTTGTTTGTGGTTGGCTCTTTTATTCTTACTCTTATTATTTGTTGCTTCTTTTCTTATATTCTCTTATTTAGTAATTCATCTCTTAACACTCTTCAGTGTACTCTTTTCCTACCATATCCTGAGCCCTCCATAAGTAAGTCCCAGTTTACTGAGTGCCAGGCCCTCTTCACTTAGAAGAGCCCTTGTGACACACTGCTTGCATCCATGCCACATAGGATGCAAGCAGTCATCCACAACAATAGTGCTCCAGTGTGATGGTAGGAGCAACCAAATTTCTTATTTTTCATATAAAAAAAGTTATTATTAAATTAAACAAGAATATTATCATTTTGTTATGAATTATCTAGCTTATTATTAACATGAAATACAGATTTATTATTGTAATGCTACTTAAACATTAAAAAACTGTGAGAAAAAAACTGAGAGCAAAAAATTGTGCAAAAAAAAATAAACACAAAAAAACAGTGCCCCAAGAAAGTGTTCAGATCTTTCTTGTAGGGCACTGTACATTTATTCAGACTGGGGTTCACTTCATGAAGTTTCTGAGGAGTCCAGAGGTTTCCTCAGAATGCATGTATGCAGAGGAAGTAGGGCATGAATTCAATTTATATTGATCATTTGATTCAAAAAAGATTTTTAGCTTTGATGGATGTATGTGCAAGGTTGATTGGTGAAGTTTCTTCAATTGTGATTTGCATTTTGAGGCAAGATTCAGATTCAAAAAAGGTTTTTCTCATTTTTGAAAGTAAAGAAATTATTCCAAGAAGTCTATATTTTTGATTTTAATTGCCATAATTAATTAGACTTAATTTTTTAACCAAAACTTAACTTGCTTAATGCTAATTTTTCTGTCTTACTGAATATATCTCTTCTCAATTATTTAATTAATGAAATTGTTTAGAAAATTGAAATTTATCTTGTTTTCTTCCTCTTTTTGATACGTATATTTTTATTTTGAAATAACTGAGAAGTGAAGCATGTTTGTTTGTCAAAATTTTCAATTTTCTCAAAAATCAATTTGATTGCATTTAACTTTATGTCCTTTGAATCTGGGTTTTATCTTACTCACATAAACTTCTAAGAGGCAACAAGGTTGAATCTAACCATAAATCTGTAAAACAACCATACTCAAATCAATTTAACTCAGCCCGCCACGTTTGAGCAAGCAGCCACGAACCAAAAAGAACGTAAAACAATTTAAAGAGAGACACAGTAAGAATCTTTCAAACAGAAAAATCAAAAGAAACCAGTTAAGGAATTGCCTTTTGATGACTTTGTTCAAGTTTTTGTTTTGATATGAAACTTTTTTACCAACTTTTTGGATGAATTTGTTTTTCCAAACTTGTTTTCGAGGACCTCCGGATGTGAATGAATGAAGGCCCAAGATAGCTTGATCCATCCATCAATCCATCACTCTGGCTGACTGGCTATCATCAGACTTACTCAGAAAGCTATTCAACTGATCGGCCTAGTCTGAGATTGACTTTGGATTCGGTTTAGGCCATTTAGCCGTCATAAACAATCATTTAATCCAATCATGAAATCACAATAACCCTCGGTGATCTCCTTGTGCTTGTTTCTCGATTTATCTTCACCGTTATCTTGTCTTGAGCGTCTTATTAACCAGGGTCTATCCTCCAAAGAGCTCTTAGAGCGTTGAAAATTTAAAGCCGTAGATCGATTCACAGTATACCCAAAATTCATCATTCTTCCTCTTGCCCCTGTTCGCTCATCTCTTGCCTTCATCTCTCTTCAAATCTCATCATTATCCCATCAGAAGGCTAAATCATCGCTCCACCCATCACTCATACCTCGATTGACAAAGCCTTGCTTCAACATGGTCGGTCCTTACAATCCTTTTTCTCAGGCCTCCAATGCACCACTCCATTCAAAGCCAGATCCTAAACTACAGACTCGTCAATCCTTGCCACCAAGGAATCCAGGCGGACTGAGTCAAATCGAAACTTCAAAACAATTAGCTGCTTATGCTGCCGTCGATCAGCACGTTCGTCCTCATCATCGTGTGATCGGAATTGGGTAAATTAAACTTTAAAATTCGATTTCATCCTTAACTAAGCCAATCAATTCTTCTCGATCTATTAAGACTTAATAAGCCATTATTCTTCTGATCTTTGTCATCCCCTGACTAATCATTCGCATAATTGTCCTCTTGACCGATTGATCTTTATAACCCAAAAAGTTAACCCTCACTAATTAAGCTTCGTCTTGGCTTTTTTTATTGACCGAATGACGTCAACGATCATCATTCTAGGAGTGGAACTACTGTGCCATATGTGGTCGAACGGATTGTTCAACAAGGTCATGAAGTCAATGAATCAAGGTAAAATAATCACATTTAGTCTAACTTGGGATCCATCAGAGTATAATCAAAAGACCAACAAGACTCTTGGATACATTGGGGATCTGACAGGCTTCTTATCTTACTTCAACTTGTTTGTATAGGTGGTTCATACCAACTGGATTCCAATCCAAGGAGCTGATTGTCAAAGCTGGTTTAAATCTGGGGGATGTGGATCAGTTTCCGGCGTTGGACGTTACCATAGATGGCGCTGATGAAATCGACCCAGATCTCAACGCAATAAAGGGAGGTGGTGCATGTCATTTGAGGGAAAAAGTCCTGGCCGAAGCAGCCGAAAAGTTTGTTCTTGTGGCCGATGCACGCAAGGAATCAACACTCTTAGGCACAAGTTGGAAAACTGGGATCCCCATAGAAGTAGTTCCATTTGCTTGGGCCAAGGTAATGAGGAATATTCAACTCATGGGCTGTCATACACCAGTCAGTCAAAAATTGGGACTAGTTTCCATTTGCTCATTTGTCATTCTTTGGGAATGAATAATTTTATCCGTCTCACCACTAACCTTCTTCTATTTTCTTTATTAAAATTCGCTCATTCAGACTTTAAGGATGGGTAAATCGAAGGCTGGTCCAGTTGTCACCGATAATGGGTAATTGCCTTGGCTTTTTTTTTATGTTTCACCAATATCATTTCTGTTTTTTAAAGTTTTTTTTTCTCTTTGAGTTATCAAAAACAGGAATTTTGTGATTGACGCGCCGTTTGATGACGTTTACATGAGAGATCCATCAGAACTTTCATATCGATTAAAAATGCAAGTTTGGGATTTGGCTTGATTGTTTGCTCGTTATTTCGATTTGGCTTATAACTTTTTGGTATTTCGTTTAAAATGCCCTTCGTGGACTGAAACTTTTTC
The DNA here is from genome assembly GCA_023105745.1 of Austropuccinia psidii. Classification (NCBI taxonomy): domain Eukaryota; kingdom Fungi; phylum Basidiomycota; class Pucciniomycetes; order Pucciniales; family Sphaerophragmiaceae; genus Austropuccinia; species Austropuccinia psidii. Next base: position 49,200,690 of record JALGQZ010000009.1, read on the forward strand.
CTCCTATGAGAATAGGTTGACTGGTGTCTTAGAAGTTGGTCTTTTTTGCGGAATGGCACAAGAGGCGTTCTTTGGTAACTTGGTGAGTGCCATGTATACTTTATAAAAACATTTAGCATCATTTAAAGCCTTTTTATGAAAAAAATCCCGCTAACGTGATGTCTGCTTGGGCCATTTAATTTTTCACCTAAATCAATTAACATCATCTGCCATTTATAGGACGGATCTGTAACGATTAAATCTAAAAATGGTTCTGTTCGAAAGGTTTCCGCTGAAGAAGGAAAACTCAAGCTAAATTCACATTGAAATCATAAAGTCGTTATTTCACTTTCGAATTGTAATCATGGGCCAGCCAAAATTATCAGCACAAATCAATGACATTTTGACCTTTTATTCTTTATGAAGACTAATTTGACTTTGTATGTTGTTCTAATCAGATATTTTTTAACAATGAATCCCACTGTATAAACTCACAGCTGAGCCTAAAGAAATCTCAAAGTCAAATTCGTCCATACCCACCTTGAGGCGAAATAGGACTGCATATTTAAATTTCCATTGTATCAATCATAGGGTTTCGTCCTAATGTGATGCTTTTTGACTGTCATTCTTAGTGAGGTCTTCAGGTGCATGCTATAATGTTATTTGCTAGTGTAATCCTTGATTCAAAAAAACGCTTCTAATCAAAGATACACATAATCTATCGGATTGATTGCATCAAGTTTGATTATCATTTCAGAAGAAAATACGAAAAATCAAGTCTAACATGACAAACCAACCAAGGTAGATTACTATGCAGACTATGGTTGCAAAAGAGACATAAATGCGTCAGTAATCTAAAAAGAGAAAGGGCATGATACAGACGAGATCTGTGGAACCTTTAATCATAAAATTAAATTTATTTCATAAGAAATCAAAAATTGTGATAAGCATCTCACATCTGTCAATTGTGAACATTATATAGCGGATACATGCCTGATGATATGTGTTGGTGGGCAAAAAAAGATTATGATAAGTTAATAGCAGTTGCCTCATCGCTTTGATTTGTTTTAACCAATATCATTCTTTTAAGCTTTTCTGCCATCAAAGCACAAAGCTTTTTTTCCATTTTTAGAAAAAAAAGCTTAGTGATGATTCTTTTGTATTTTGTTTATTTTAAATTATTTCAATTTCTTAAAAAATTTGAAAAATTATTATAAGTTTTTTGTTTTTTCAATTGTAATACAATAACAATAAAATAAAACTAGATTATCAAGGGGAGGCTGAATCATTTCCAATTAAACCAAAGTTTAACTTGAAAACTGTCTAAATTAAAGTCAAAAAATCTCAACTTATTGAGTAATATCTAACTTTAGGTTAAGCTTGAGCAATTTTCAAAGTTGAAATTTTATGTTTATACTCTTGCTATGGCATTATAAAGCTGGGGTCTTGTTTTAAATTCTTCCACCTTCCCAGTTTGCAATCACCCATGCCAAATGAACCCAAACAATCAAATCTGGATCAGAGAAAATAGTTTCATAGCTTCTTATAAGTATTTCAAATTGAATAAGCACTGGATTTCATTTGACATAAGAAATATAAAAAAAAAAAAACAAAGAAACTGGCAAAAATGATTTTTATCTAATTTTCTTTTTGGTAAAATTTTTAGGTGATTCTCAAAGTGTCTCATGAAAAAAAGGGTATGAATAGATTTTAGCTGATCTTAAATGTTAAAATAAAACATTAAGAGATCTTTTTAAAGATTTTTTTTTTTTTTATTTAAAAAAAAAAAAAAAAAAAACCATTATAAGAACTTTATTATTTTAATGATTATTTTAATTATTATATAATTTAAAATTTAATTTTAAAATAAAGAAACAATATTTTGAAAAAAAAAAAAAAAAAACCTTATTAAAGCTAAATAATTAATTGCATTAAAATTATATTTTAAATAAAAAAAAAAAAAAAAACTTTATTTGGTATTTATAAATTTAAGATTATTGTGAGCCTTGAGGTATATTTTACATACCCAAATAGGCCACAATTATCTTAAAAAGAAATTTTGAATTATACATAACTCATAAATCATGCATATATTCAAAATTCTTCATTTTTGATTTCAGAAAAGATGAATAACTTTTTATTGAGTAAGTAAATCCATGGATTTAAGGCCAGATTTGGATTCTACACGAAAATTCACCTAGGCCAGCTCCATAGAGTGAATAAGCTCAAATTAACTCTTTGAGGTGGTAAAATGGAAAATATTTCAATACCACATCATCAATACCACATAAAAGATCTGTGAAAATTTTTGTTTTTCTTAATTTCACGCCAAAATAATGGGAAAGTGAGAAATCCCATGTTACATATACACTAAGAATAGTGTTATTCATGTTTTGAGCACTTAATATCATGGTATTCTTACATGGACTTTTGGTACACCCATAGTGGATATCTCACTTTAAGCTTAAATTACTATTTTGATGTAAAAAATAGGCAAGGGGGACAAAAGACATCAAAGAGAGCCAGGGTACCCAACTTCTGAGGACTCAGAGGCGTGGATAGCTCCAAAGCTTGGTTCCATGGCTGATCTTGACCCAATTGGTAAACTAAACCTCTTTGGGAACTTGGTTACCATGTCACAACTACTGTAAATCTTAAGAAAATAGCAAATAACCTGCTATTTTGACGTGCCAAGGAGGTAAAGAGCTACTTGGACTCCTGTAACCATGTCAATTCTTAATGACTTTCCATGGGTAAACCCCAAAAGAGTAATTAAAACCCTTTTTGGACTTGTATCC